>CABFWO010002844.1:0-34525 GCA_902155825.1 Timema genevievae | reverse complement strand
ATTTTAATTTTTCCCCCTTTGAATACTCATCGCCCCCAAATCGCCCCCACTTATTTATTGCCCCCTGATAACCCAAATCGCCCACTTGGGGGCGATCGCCCCCAGGTTGGGAACCACTGGTTTAGTCTATAGCTTACACTGAGTTTAGTCTGAGGGTTGGGGGGATGACTGAGGGTAGGTATCTGAGTTGGTTTCCGGGTTGGGCAGGGGGGAGGGGGACAAGATCCATGTAGCCCCTAGGCAGCAAAAATATCAATTATCCACTGGGCTTATTTCGAACGGTGTCCCGACAAGTGGTCCCAGAAACATTTCGTACCACTCGACTTTTCGTGACAATTCGTACCACCCTACTTGAAAGGGGTCTACTTATGATTTCAAAATATTTACGATGCGATAAATGGTACTTCTATCTATTTAACCTATAAAACGAGCTAATATATGCAAGAAAGTTTCATTACTGGATAGTAGATAACTGTGAGAGCGTAAAATTTCAGTTAGTTTAAATTTAATAGTGAGTTAGGTTAGATAAGGTTAGGTTAGGTTAGGCCAGGCTAGGTTTGGTTAGGTTAGGTTAAGTTAAATTTCAAATATTTGAAACCTCCTCTACCATTGCCATTCTCCTTTGTAGCATGACCTTAAATATCAGAGACATCTTACACACTAATTAAATTAAATTGGCCTAAATGAGCTTAAACCTGAAGCCTGGTAAACACTCCCATCAAGTGGTACCAATTGTCACATCGTAAATATTTTAAAGTAATTAGTAGACACTTCTCAGGTAGCCAGGAGTGGTGCAAAATGTCGCGTGGTACGAAATGTCGCTGGGACCATTTGTCGCCTATTCATCTCGAACGTACAAACAAACAGACTTGCAAATTAACCTTTCTACATAGTGAGAGACATGCATTTCTATTTTTCTTGTAATTGCTACGTCCACAAAATGTAGCCTATTCAGATTAAGATAATATAATATTCTAGTCTACTCTAAATTTGACTATATTTAATACTTACTTTATATTGCATCTCAAATGCACGTAATAATTCCTCCACGGACTTAGATCTCAGACACTGAAGTATTGCTCTAGAGGTTTCTGCCAAGCAACCTAGACTGCGAGCTATGGCTCTAGAGCACTTAGATGGGTCTTCAACTCTTGACCATGGAGAGAAAACACTGCCAGACATTACTATGGCTCTCTGAAAATAGCCTAATAATAAAAATAACATTCAGTTTGGACATATAAATAATTTTTTTATTCTTAGATAATTAGGGATATTATTGTAGAATACCTTAAATATTTCGTAGAAATGTAACGTTATTAATTTATTTATTCGTCACCACGAATGAACTAATTACGCTGAAGTGCTAGGTGTTAGTAATATTGAATAAAGAGGAAGTGTACAATAATTTGAGTGGAGGGAGAGAGTAAAATCATTTAGGAAAAAAACAACCTCTGTACACTTTACTTGGATTTGAACCCTTGTCTGCTCGTCATTGGCACTCCAATCTTTAGTAAGAGCCATGCCTTAGTTAGACCATTCGATTACCGAAGCGGGTGACAGTAGCAATTAATTAAAAATATGGAAATGGATTATATAATTTAAGATGTACGTCAAATAAAGTATTTGGTAAAGTTCCACAAACAACGAAACTATGTATTTTTAGCCTTATTCATTTGTTTTTAAAGCTCAAATCAAGGGCGTAGAAATGTGGAGGTTCGGGGGGTCCGAACCCCCTGGGATTAACTGGACTCCCCCCCCCCCCNCCCCCCCCCCCCCTGGAGTTTACACCTTGTAAAACTTCCGATTGTAAAATTAGCTCTGTCAACATTTCAAACACTGTACTTATTTTCTCATACATTCATTTGGTATTGAAAAATAAAGAACATTTCTTGAAATAAGCCAAGTAAGTGGTGTCCAAGAAAATGAGGCAAACATTTTTTCTATCACTTGTAAGATCCTACTTGAGGAATCACCCTAAGAAAAGAGCAACTTAATTAACAGAACAACTGTTAGAAGTGGAGTTTGTATCTTATGTAGGTAGGTTTACTACCTTCCCCCACCCATTATCTCAACATAACTACTTACTCAAAACATTATTTGCTAACTATGAAAACTTTGAAAGAAAGGGTAGGGTTTGGGGGGGATCCGAACCTCCCTAGAATTTGTTAGCGGACCCCCCTTCCCCTATAGAAAAATGAACTTTCCATGCTCTTGGTTCAATTTAATATCATGACTTGTATGCTTTGTGATAGCTTTATTAAAGGTGAACTTATTTGTTAGTATTTGTGGTATTTATAGTAGATTATATGAAATATCTATAATAAACATGTGTTATAGGACTCTTGCTCAAAACAACACGTAGGCCAATTCTAGATTAAAGACATTTAAAAAAATAATTATATATTTATTATTAATTTTGTGAGAAAGTTTAAATTGAAAGAATGATCACATTTATATGTACAATAGAATTATTAAAACAACATCGTTTATCTCGACACATTTTTATAATGTGTCCTGTTCAATGATTCAAGCAAATGATTTTTTATTTAGAATACAAGGGCTCCAGGGACCAAATTATTTGAATGTTTAGCCCTATACAAGATACATTTCCCACTCCAATTTTCCCCAGTTTCTGAAAACATGATGAATTAACCCACAGTACATAATATATCTGGTGCGATAGTACGGATGAAGCAAATACCTGAGGTTCTAGGAGATATCATGTGGTAGATGGCACTCGCCGCTCCTGCGGAATGGCCCATTAGTGTTATACTCGATTTGTTGCCACCAAATGATTCTATGTTGTCTTTAACCCATAGAAGGGCAAAATACTGGTCAAGTAAACCTAGGTTTCCTCTAGCATATATATCTTTTAGACAGAAGAAACCTTTAACAAAAAAAGATCATACAGGCCTATTTATGAATATTATTTTAAAAACACATCAATCAATGCAACTATATTTGTTTATCACAGTAAAATTTTGATGTTCAAGACTAACACTGTTTAAGTACTACATCCCAGGATCTGATAAAAATAATTCCCAATAATTATAATACGTACAAACACTTAACATTTGCCTTCACTTTTTTTCCATAATAACTTTTTTTAGACACTGAACAGGGCAGGCGGGTTAGCGTTTAAGACTATTTAATTGTAGTAGAACCCGAAGGGTTAATGTAAAGCTTGTTAAATCATAAATAACGTTATTATATATATATTATGTTGTTCAAACTTGAGTAAGTTAACCGTCTTAATTATCTGGTATGTTTGGTTTTGAAGTTGGCGTTAGCGTAGCGTGTGGTGGCAGTAAACTAGTTAGGAGATAGAACAGAATAGGTAGGACTATGTAAGCGACAAGGCCGTAACTTCATGTCAGAGAAGTTGGAAAAGTTCCATAATACTAATAGAAAAAAGAATTTAATAACAACAAGCAATTCTTAATCAAAATGTATGATAAATATTTTAAGAAATATTTGGAAATAATAATGGTAGAGTACTGGCATTCCAAGGGTGTATAGAAAACAGATGAACAATAAACTGACTGAGACGAGAGAAGGGCAAGGCGATATACCACAAAAAAAACCTGTTTAATATGTACATTTATATAAGTCATATAACCAATATTACGATTTTGAATGTAGCTATAAACCTTCTACCGCGGTATATTGTCTATCACGGTGTATCATGAATGATGATGAATGGCGGCGGACGATACATCGTCTATTATGGTGTGGGTTTAGCGCTGGGCTTGTGTTGCACGCTCTTTGAGGCATGTTGACCAAGTGGATTCATCCCTCGTGACGTCACGCACCTGTTCCGGACGTACTTCCAAATGGGAGTATGGGCAGTCAGCCTGCCCCAGGTGTCCTCGCAAAAACTCCTTCAGGATGCCTTGCTCATGGAGCCTGCCCCAGGTATCCTCACAAAAACTCCTTCAGGATGCCTGCTCATGGAGCCTGCCCCAGGTATCCTCACAAAAACTCCTTCAGGATGCCTGCTCATGGTAGCCCCTGGGCAACGCACCTTCATGCTGGACGGCTGTGTGGGGGTGGGGACAGCGATGTCTTCCATCCGGCACACACTAAGTGGTTGGTTGTGCGTACCCAGTCGTCTGGGGATAGCTGGGCAGAACACCTCCTCGAGGTCTCCACTGGACAACTTAGGGGGCCACGGGAAGCCATGGCTGTCCCTAAGGCTGAGTATCTGCCTTGCCTCGGTGATGCTGGCAATCACTCAAGTGGAGCAACTCCCCCCCGCCAAGGGCCAGGAAATGGCTGGAGGAGGGTATTATCCCGATCCACCCTGAGCCAGGAGGTCAGCTGAAGGGCTCGCGATGTTGGGTACCTTAGATACCACAGGCTACAGCTGTTCCAGGTGGTTGGGGAGGGGGGTTTACCTGGCCGAGGTGGGCCTGCTCGCTTTTGGGCGGGGTTAAGTTGGGTAGTAGCCATCTGGATCGTAGTCTCATCCACACAAGGTCTTTTTTTTACTTTAAAGTCGGTTATAAGCCTGCCCGGCTTGGTTCTGATCAAAATCAAGAACCTCCGAAGGCCTGATGGATCCAGAACAGATGTCTTATTATGCTGTATCATTTACAGCGATATAAATGATGTTTAATCCTGATGTACAGTGCAATAGCTGTGACTGGTGTTTTATGGACAATTTCAAGCCGCTACAGTTGATAGTTCGTGTCCTAATTATGTCTATAGATAAACTTTGCTAAAAATACGACAAATACTATTATTAATGCAACTTGGCGATACAGCCTTGCACTCGCGATACATCGTCCCACTATTTACCAGTAATTGAACGCCGTTGTAGATTACAAACATGTTTTTATTGATTGATTGATTGATTGATTGATGGCAAGTTTTCTAAACCCTTGACGAATATAATAAATAAGTACTTTCATTTCTTGTATTATTCCAAACTATTGTTAAGAATTTTTAAATGATATCAAATCAAAGTTGTCAAACACATTATTGAGTTGTAATAATTATAATGTTGTTGCTTCACTGTCGCAATCACTCCTCTGTTGCTAGCGCTTTAATATAGATGTAAGGTTGAGTAGAGGTAAACCTATTTCATGGTATCCACGTTGTATCACCATTTGCTTCGTGTCTTATGAATAAGCAGTTGCTCAGCAGCAGAAGCAGTTACTCCCTTCTTATTTCGAAGCCAACACAATCATATGTTTGAATGTATTTATGCTGACATGAGGTCTTGGACACAGATAAATTAAACACTCCTGTATTGTGGGATGGGGCAAATAATACTTTGTCAATGGTTTTGTTTGTTTTTAACAACTATGGCAAGCAATTCGCAAGAGGAAAGTTGTGCCCTGTCATGGACCAGTTTTGTTAATATTTTAAAGGACCAGTGGTATACCCAGATATTTTCTTCGGGAGGGGCATACTATATATATATTATAATGTAGTTGATTTTTGGACTGCTCTAATATATTTAAAAAGTCATGGATGAAGGTATTTTTCTTTGAAGTATCGTATGTAAATTATCCTTTTACTTCATCCATGGAGAATCACGAGTTTTCGCAGAGTAGTCTGTAAAAGGATTTCACCATAAAAACTTGCTTATTATTCTCAAAATAAAACTCCGCAGTATTTAACAAACTAGCAAGAAAAGCCAGCTCCCTATATCCAATAGGAAGCTAGCTTTCAATGCACCTGTTGCAGAAACGTACGTGATTGGTTACTCTTGACAGTGTCGCGAGAGGTCCAAGAAACAAGGGACACATCCGCATATACGCTAAATGTGCGTAGAAAGATACACAGAATGTGCCGTAAAAAGAGTGAGAGTAGACGTAGAGAGAGGGCCGGAGTAAACAGACAGAAAGTGTCACAGAATTAGCGAGAGTAGACGTACAGAAAAAGAGTAGACGTAGATATAGAAAATGTGTGTCAACGATAAAGTGAAGAGTAATCACAGTCAATACAGAATTTAATTTCAACAAAGTGTAAAGAGAGAAATAATAAAGCGTGTACAACATAAACAGTTGTATTTATATCATCAACATTCCATATCACAATAATTGGCGCTCGAACACGGAGATATAAATACCAATTATATCTAATATTATTCCATATCATCAGAATTGTCGCCCAATATCGGGGCAATTATATGTGAATAATACCGTATCGAGAGTAGACGTACAGAAAAAGAGTAGACGTAGATATAGAAAATGTGTGTCAACGATAAAGTGAAGAGTAATCACAGTCAATACAGAATTTAATTTCAACAAAGTGTAAAGAGAGAAATAATAAAGCGTGTACAACATAAACAGTTGTATTTATATCATCAACATTCCATATCACAATAATTGGCGCTCGAACACGGAGATATAAATACCAATTATATCTAATATTATTCCATATCATCAGAATTGTCGCCCAATATCGGGGCAATTATATGTGAATAATACCGTAATATAATAATTGGCGCTCGATCACGCAGCTATAAATACCAGTTATATCAACAAACATTCAATTTAATTATAATAGGCTCCCAATCGAGGGACGATTACACGTCAAAACTTCGATATCGTTACAAATGAGGCCCAACCGCGGGGCAATTACATCATCAAACAATCTATATCGTTATAATTGTCGCCAAACCGCGGGACAGTTACATAATCAAACTTCTATATCGTTACAATATGTGTGTGAAATATTGCGTGTCTGGGCTACATCACTCGTAGCCCAGTTTGTGGAAAGATTAGCCAGTACTAATGATGTACAGTTGTCCAGGGGACGCCCAAATAGTACTTCCTTTCCGTTCTTTCCATGTGCCGATGATATGAGATGATGGTAGTAGTTAGTGTGAGGGTAGGGATCCAGTGGAAACTATTAAAACCTAACTTAGGCCTAATTAACCAAACCTTGGTGACCGTTGGGGGGGTTCCCCTTAAGGGAAAAATAACATAGTTACTTACAATGTTAGATTTCTGTTTAAAACTATTTAATAATTTCTCATTCATATTTGATCTTATGTATGTTTTAAACCGTAATCATTATCTCCAATTTTTCAAAATCAGATAATTTTTATAAACTATTTTGAGTGGCCCTACCTCTAAACAATTTTTGAAGAATGGTTCACTCTAGAAGCTATGAGTAGTTTTTACTTTGATTTTTCTAAAATTAGATTCTTTTATAAATTATAAGCCATTATTTAAAGTGTTCCTCACCTAGAAATTTTTGAAATTTGGATGCCCCTCTAAGCTATTTAGAGTGATCCTCACTTTAGTTTTTTAGAGTAGTTAGATACCTCTAGAAGATAATCCTTAAAGTGGTCTTCCACAGAATTTTTTTTTAAATTGAATTATTTCATAAACTAGGTTGTTTAGAGTTGCCCTCGCCTGAAACTTCTTCTAAATGGCATGCATCTAGATTCTAGAAGCTATTTGGAGTTGTCCTCCCCTAGACATTAATGAAATTTGGATGACCTTGGGAGATAATTAAAGCTTTCCTCCCTTGACTTTTTCTTCCAGTTAGATAACTCTAGTCTACATAATAGTTATTATAGCGGTCTTCTCCGGCAAATTTTTGACAATAGAATGCATCTAGAAGTCATTTGGAGTTTGATTTCAGGCCATCTTTCAGCTACATATTCGATAATATCAGAGGATTTGAAATATATCTAGGGTGGGAATTCATTCCCGGAAGAGGCAAATAATTTCCAGGGGGTCAGAGTCCCCCACAGTTCCACCGCTCCTGTTGTCCACACATCCTCTAAATTCGGTATTCATGGATGAACTGCTCTCAGGCGATTATTAGTCTCCTTTGATGTTTGTTAGTTACCATCTTTATGCGGAACAATGTTCGTCACTCGGTATGCACGACAATTATCTTGCACACACCCTACCTAAGGGCTTACAATAACCACAGCCCTATTTTGTGCCACGAGTGTTTCGATGATGCGGATCAGGGTTACATCCTTTTTTTAGTATTTATTTAAAACTACATTGATTGTGGTGGGCAAAAAGAAAATAAACCTCGAGTTACTGTAGATTCACACGTTCGCCGAAAAACTAGCGCAGAACAAAAACGTAGTCACGTGATGAGCTCTAAGCCAATCACAAGATTTCCGCCTTATTAGAGCGAGCTATTCCTCAGAAGTTCAACTCATCTCTACTCCATCCACTCTGTTTGAGATGTTTGGCACAGGAGAACCAATCAAATCTCAGAACCAAACATCTCAAGCCAGTGCACATGCAAATTTGACAACGCATGCGCGGTACAGCCAGAATCAATCAGACAGCTTAGCTAGACAGCTTGCGAGGAGATTTGAAATAACCCGTTAATGTAAAGCGTGTGAATCGATGTATTGGATTGAGCCACGACAGACATATTTGAAAATATCCATCGGGGTATTATCTAAAATATTTGTCCATTTAATAGAAAATAAAATATGTTGATAATCAGCTGTTTTAAGTTAGCGTTGCAATGCATCATGGGTCGACATACAACGAGTGAGTTGCTGCGCCACTGAGGAAGATTCTGCCTTCTATTTTTGACGAACGTGGGAATCAAGCTTTAGATCACCATGTTATAAAAGGTGGTATTAAGATCCATGGTAAAATTTAGTATAACCATATTCTGGAGATGTTAATTCAGAATTTAAGTAATATATGCTGTGGTCAGGTTTGAAAAAAAGTTTCTTTTAAAAATACATAACAGTTCTATTTTGTTAAAACTTTTGTTTTGTTTAAAACATGTTTTTTTTTTAAATAGAGGAAAAGTGTTTTAAACTGTAAATAATACTGTAAGCTTATATTGTTTAAATTGTGAATAAAACATTATTTATTTAAATAAATGTTGGAAACATTGCCTCAAACATTATTTACTGAAAAAAATACTGTGTATTTCTATAGCTTTTTAAAAAATTCTTTAAAATTAAAGGGAAACATTTAATATTTTAGATGGAAATGTTTTGAAGAAATACTGGCAGTTGGTCATTCTGCTGCCTAAATCTCAATTATAGTGATGGGATTTACTGTTTCATTAATGCCTTTTGTTATTAGTAATAACCTGTACTGAGATTATTTGGAATTTTAAAATGAGTTTTATTTCAACTGGAAGAATAAAATATGTCATTTGGACACATTTTTTTGGAAAGTCAACCAACATGGTCTCGAAAAACACTAAGAGCAAAATGCAAACAATGCAAAATAGAGATGGTAGGAATAGTTTCAAGGAGGAAGAATCATTTGGAAAAGTGTAGGCCTGAAACAAATTTTCATGAATCAATTGAAGAGGAGGAAGATTTAAATGTATCACCTTTTGTTGCTTGCTCAAAACTATCTAATAATTTAAAATCTAGACATTTGGTGGTAAACAAAACTCAAATTCTATAGGTAAGCTATTTGCTCTTATTTTTATAAATTAATTTGTGAATTAAATTACCAATAATTTAATTGTTTTATTGTCCTGTATAGCCAAAATTATCTTTGGAACAAAAAATTGTAGACCTACTTTTCTAACTGCATTAAGACTAATTATATACAACCCACTGACTTAAATAAAACCTCTTGGCCATCTGCGAACATCTTGACCTATTTGTCACTATTTTTCAAAATAATGTAGAATTGTCAGAACATTCTTTTTCTCACATTTCAACAAATTTGTGGGAAACTTTAGTCGTTAAGGAAATAGTCCTAAGCCTCTGCCTTATTATAGGTAGGCTAAGTTAGGCTGTAACAAAATAATGGTTTCGCATTAATTTTTTTATATATGAATATATTCTTAGGCTACCAACGGTTACAATGTTTGAGTATCTAGAAGTTGTATAATTTTGTTTTGTCTAAATCTGTTGACATGCAACATCGTTAATTCAATAATTTAGCAAGGGTTTATTTAGGAAATTCTTTGACTTGACATTATCGATTATAAGAAAATAAAATGTTTCAAATTTTGGAGAATTTCAACTATATTCATTAACCTAATCTATTAATTAACCTCTCCTAAAATGTATTGCTGGTATATCTCTACTCAAAACAGCAAATCTAAGCCATACTACCCCTAATATTATGTTTAAGTTGTTTAATGACATTATGTAGGCTTATAGGATGAATATGTTAATTTAAAATAGCTTAGGTTATGCCAACCTATGGCAATAGAATATACCTTATAATATTTTATCTGTTTTTTTGTTTAGATTAGTATGACCGAACTGTCTGTAATGACAATCGTAGCTCAATAAGATCATATACCGCTGTTATATCACCAGGGCCAAGCAACCAGACTGCACAGTTTAGTTCCAACGTTAGTAGAAAGCGAAATTCAACTGATTCAGCACTAGGGGACACTTTACCTGCAACTCCTAGTGGATGTGGAAAAGAGATGCAAATCAATCTAAAAAAGTTTGCGATTCGTACATCACTAAAAGGAAAAAAATATAATGTATATTCAAATTGCAAGATTTATTTATGGAACAAATTCAGCATTTAAGAATGTGGAACACCCTGAATTTGTTAAATTAATTCAACTACTGAGCCATGGATACAAGCCGCCAAATCGTCAACAAATTGGAAATGAACTTCTAGATTATGTTCATATTACAATTATGGTAGATGTTAGAAAGAGGTTGCATAGGAAAACTGTTTGTTTGGCACTAGATGGATGGAGCAATGTACACAATGATGCTATTTTGTGTTTGTCTGTGACAGACTTACTAGAGGAATGTGTACATCTGACACAATTGGCACAGCTGACAACTGTCACATATCAGAATATTTGTTGCATGTAGCAGAAAATGCTATAAAAAACTGTAAACACTATGATTGCACAGTTCGTAGTTTTGTAACAGATAACGCTGCTAATATGGCAAAAATGAGTCATGATTTGGCAAAATCTGACAGTGTTGCCTTACAAATAACCTACGGATGCTCTGCACATTTACTGAATTTATTTGCACATAACATATACGTTCCTGGGATTAAAGAACATACTAAGCGATTAATAAAATAGTTCAAAAATCCACAATTTCCTTCAGCTAAGTATAGACAAGCTGGAGGAAAATCACTTATTCTTCCTCAGAATGTTCGTTGGAATATACTGGCTGACTGCATAAAGTCATTTCTTGAAAATTGGCACATTTTGTCAAACGTTTGTGGTGATAATCGAGCTGCAATTGATATAAATATTGCATCAAAAATTAATAATTTGAATATTAAAGCAAATGCTCAAGATTACTTGGTAAAGTTGGAAAAAGAGGCTGTTGCCAGCGTGATAAATGCACCATTGGCTAAGCAGCTGAAATATGGCTGTCTTTGCTAACAGAGTTTGAAGTAGAAAGAGAAATTTAGAATGAATTTAGACACTTTGAAAAACTATTTCACATAACAAAGACGCTTTACCATTTTTTTAGCAAACCTTTTAGATTCACGGTTTAGAGGAATAAAAATGAGTCAAGAGCAATTAGACATGGCTATGGAGTATATAGATTCATATCACCCAATTTTAATGCCAGAAATAATAAAATATCGGGCAGAATGTGCTCCACTCAAAGATTATCTATTTTCGAAATATGTTTTAGAAGATTTAAAGCCAATAGCATGATGGCTAACACTATAAAACGGTGTGAGCCCAAAGATGCTGGACCTGGTCAAGCATTATTGCACAGTGCAGTAGCATCATCTGCGGGAATTGAACTGCTTTATTTGGCTTCATACATTTGAAAATTAGAAATAGATTAGGTAAAGAAAAAGCATCTAAACTTATGGTAATTTTTGAACACTTAATAGTAAATAGACAAATTAATATTACTCCTTTGATATAATATTAAAAGTAATATTTAAAACAAAATGTTTGATTTGTGCAAGTTTAGTTAATATTTTTAAGACATTTAAAATATTATAGCTCAAGAAATTTCTTTAAAACATTCTATCCATTAGCTTATATAAAGTTTTGTTCTTAATTTTGAGTACTAGGTCTAGTTACTTATTAAAAATAAACATAAATTTCTTCTAATTATAAGTTGTAATGTTGACAACCTATTTGGATGTTATGATGAGGGAATTTTCCATTTTTAACTAAATAAACGTTTGTTTCATTGTAGTTTTGTTTAATTGAAGACTTTAAAAAAATGTTTAAAACAGTTGTTTAAAATGTTTTTAAACAAATCTGTTTTAAACAAGGTGTTTTAAAATAACAACCCTGGTTATGGTGCAAATAAATAGTTTAGGTCTATAATAAATAACATTATTGAGTTATTATTTAGACATAAGATTTAAATAAAGCTGAGATTATGGGATTTTATGACTTACCAAAAACATTCAGACGATAGTTCACTGAAACTACAATGACGCCTTCTGCAGCAAGTTCTTGAGCGGGGAAATTGTTCACGGAGCCAGACACAAAACCACCACCTTCAATGAACACTAAAACTGATGTCTCACGTTTATTAATATTTTTCTGTAAAAGACACAAACAAATTAAAGAATGAATATTAGAGACTTTACTTCACGGATAATAAATGCGCCCATTACCTATCATAAAGATAATATATTTTTTCAACATTGTTTTAAGTTTCAAATACTTTCTAAATGTTGGTATTGTTAACCTTTTAGACCTTTTAACCTTACGAGGACATTATCACTTACTCTAACGCCCCACTTTAACTTCCCTATTTTCGTTTATTTGTAATTGCTAGGATGCTATCATTGTTCAAATATTATTGAAAGGGGTGTTTCATTGACGTCACGTTTCCTGGAATTGAAGATTATTTTTGTGAGTCCTGTTTATTCGATAAAGATTATCAATTTTCTTTCTTTCCAAGATCAAAATGGAAAGCAAAAGAGAGTGAGATTAACAAAACACCAACGGAAACAAACACAAGACTACTCATTTTTATATACAGTGACATTTTTCTGTAGAGGACGAGGATTTAAAAAAACCTGTCTTTAAGGTGGTATAGAAGGGGACGCGAGAAAAGGCAAAACATTTCTTTAGGCTAGAAGAAATTAAATATTGCTCCACTACAAACATGGAGTTTAATTTTCTTCACATGTTGATATTAAAATTTCCTGAATATCCATCATGAGCATAGCAGCATTAGATAATGAACTTTTTAAATGAAGAGAAAATGTTGTCATTAAATTTCAGGACACCAATGACAGATATTCAAGAACCGTTTATGTCACCATGTGAAGAAAAATATACTCTATATTTGTACTGGAGCAATATTTAATTTATTTTGGACACAATAATGTTTTGCCATAAAAACTGCAAAAACACTGGCATTTTCTCTCGTTCTCTTCCATTCCACCTTAAAGAGTGCCCGTTTTATGGAAAAATACATATTTTTAAGCCATACTATTCACAGGTATAATATTCTTTATGAACCTGTGTACTGTGTATGAGTATTATAACCATATAACCTTCTTCGTGGGCCACGTGGTCTAACGCGCTACTCTCACAGTAGACTAGACTGCCGATAACAGGGAGATCGAGGTTTGAATCTCGGTCGGGTGTACCGAGTGTGTTTTTACCCCAATGGTTTTCCATTCTCTCCACACAAATGAGGTATTTTAGTCTTAAAATAAACTAAAATATCCGCTCAAAACTTATCCTTTTTTCTATTAATAAACCCATGGCTTTAATAAATTAAATAATCAGGATTTTTTGGTGGCATTTAGAATTTTAGTTTCAAGATGTTTGTATGCCCTGTTGCTGTTTTAGCAATCAAACTGTTTCTCTAGCAGGGAAAGGTGGAACTGCTCACTCTGCACGCAAGACAATGGCGTTTCAAACATATGTATTTGAAATATATAGATTGGTGTTTGCATATGTTGCCAGCTATTTGGAGATTATATGTGTCAACAGGCATCTATAGTATCTCTGTTAACGAATAAGTCTGGAGCCCATCTAATTTAGCAAACTGTCTTTAATACATACTCAAATATCTACATTTTATAAACTCTCCATAATAACGTCCATAGTAAAGTCGCTTTGTATAAGAATCTCTAAAAGTATTTTAGCATGAAAAGAGTTCTATTATGTAAGAATTATATAGGCCCTTTATTAATAAGTACTATGATAAGGATTGAAATAAATGTGCAAGAATGCTTTATTGAGTTATTAGAAAAAAAAATTATAACGGTTTATTGTATTATTTTAAAGCCCCTCCATATATTCTCATATTGATTTGAAAAGATGAATGTATTATTTTGAACTTAAGGAGAAGTCAAGTTTCTTGTAGTCAAAACCACCATATTATAATTTAATATCTAGGGGCATTCTGATATCGGTGTATGTAATGTACATACGTGGAGCTTGTTTCATACGTCGGGTTATTTAAATTTAAGAATAAGAAGAACAAATGCCAAAGTTTCAGTAATGTCAATGCTTATAGAAATATCTTAACACTATCTTCCATCACGTGTGATATATATATTCAAATTAAAAAACTAACAGTTCTTATTTTCTGAAGATACCCGAAGGTTATAACTTAATATTTTATTGCTAAATTACTTTAAGCTTACCGTCGCTTTCCCGATATTTGGTCTATTGAAGAATGCATTGCTGTTGTTAGCACCTATCTTGTTTTAATTTTTATTAAATGGTTATATTTACTTAATATAATCTTTTAATTTTTATTAAATGGTTATATTTACTTAATATAATCGAATTCCCAACAAATAAGATATTTGCATTGCTTATAGGCCCTATTGGGAAAAATAGCATTTTCTGTTTCAATAGTGCCAGGCTAATTTTGAAACTACAAATCCTAAATGAGTTGAAATATAGAAGTAGCTAGGGTGGCGTATCAGGGCAATTTGACCCCGGAGGGAGTGTGTATTGTGATGATTACGTAATTTCCCCTCCACTCCTGCTCTTCACCCCCTTTCCAGACATGTTGGTTCTTGTTCCAAACATGTTGGTACTTGTATTCTTTATTTGTGCACGATGGGTTGTTTGTCAAGGTAGGATTGTGATGGGGCGTTGGAGTTTTTTATTTATTTATTGGTATCGGGCGCTCCTCTTGTGGTATGGTGGAATACACGGAGCACGAAGCTCTCTTGACGGCAGCGTAGCGATGAGTTTGACCACCGAGCAGCTTGCACCCAAGAGACCACCCTTTTCACTCTTCCCCTCACTCCCCTCCTTCAAGGCATGTGTTGAATCCCCCCTATGTGGTAATGGATTTTCCCGGTGTCGCAGCCCCCTATGTGGTAATGGGTTTGCCCGGTGTCGCAACCCGGAGCTAGTTTGGCGGTCGACAAGATAAGTCGAGACAAGAATAGATCACGACCCTGAATGATGTCATAATCCCCCACCCCTATGTGGTAAAGGGTTTTTCCGGGAACTAGAGAGCATTGACACAGCTCTGAATATGGGGCCATGGAATGCTCAGTTAGTGGCATCTATCCCCTACCGCAAAAGTCTACTAAAATTGATTTTATGGTATCGCCCGTCGACATGCGCGAATGTAGGTATCAGCCATGGGAATAATTAAGAAATACCTACAGTTTACATGGCAGGAATTAGATTTCCCTCAGCCAGAATTAGATGAGCCGGACATTTAGATGGCGTGCACACCGGGATTCGAACCTCGATATCGTTAGCACGGCTAATGTCTGTTAGAACGGCTGTACTTCCTGCTCCCCCGCCATTTTGCCGGTCGACCAGGTAGAATATGTACCCGAATTTGCTTCAAACGTTGATCACCGGCACACTAGTGATGCCTTAGACCATGCGACCATCGTTGCATTTTGATGGTAGATTGCTACCTAAAGATAAAGTGAAAATAGCCGTTTTATTCCTCGAGCTATTTATAAAAACAGAAAAAATCATTTAATGTTCTCATGTGAGGAAAGCCAATCCTCCACCGTGGTTCGGATTCCACGTTAAGCTGTAGTTCCTCCATTTTATCTCACAATCACCCTACATTAGCATAAGTGCTTATAACACGAACGGGTAGTAAGACGTTGTGCTAATAATGATATATAAATCTTACATTAATTCCTAAGCAATATCAAATTTAATGTTCGAAACTATATTTTGACAAATTAATATATAAGTACATAAATAACAAAAGAAATATCAGGGTTGAGGGAGATATAAAATATACTTGCATTTGTGTGATACGGTCGACCTGGATTCAATCCCCGTACCTCCGTGCTAATGGCCACGAAGTTAAGCTTATCGGTATTTAGAACAGCGTCTTACTAACCGTCAGGGGCACAAACCTTGGACGATGAGGGAGGAAACCGGCCTCGGTACACACGTGCGACAGGCAGGCGTGAGATAAGAGCTGATTTTGACCAGGTGAAATGTGTAACAGCATTTGCCAGTGATTGAAATGTGAAGTAATTAGCGTTTTTTGCCCTCTAATGGAGTCACAGGGCGAGATGTGTACCCACATTTGCGCGTCATTGACACCTGAACCCTCCAACACCATCTGGATATCTTTGCTTGAATGAGAGATATAAAATAATAAAATTAGGGATGTACCGTCATTCGTGCAGGGTTGAAATGTGAAAACAATCAAAGCTATTATTTTGCTTTCTCCTGCTAGATATCATTGACGAGATTCGAACTCAGGACTTTTGGCGTAGCAATATAGCGTTTGTTGACCTTGCAGGGACTTGAATCCCCCTAACTCCTCCCGTCACAGGGCGAGATGTGTACCCGCATTTGTGCTGCCGGGGGACCACTTGGTCGTCTATTTACAAGCGTTTGTAGAGCGGTTCAAGATGGACAAGTTACAGCAGTTATTAAATATTTTTGTCGCTGTACGGACCGTAAAATTGTGTGATCCAACCGTCGATCAAAAGTACTCGTCTAGTGACCATGCGACCATCGATGCATGTATTATAAAATGCATTTCCAGTCTAGCAAATTGAACTATGGTTAAAAGAGGGGGCCCAATTTTAGAAAAAAACGTGAGAAATATGTTGATTAATCATATGGACTATACCTCCTTGCTAATAGCCACGAAGACTAATTCAAATCAAACATTGATCACTCTGTCACCGGTCGTCTAGTGACGCCTTAGACCATGCATTGTGACGGTAGATTGATACCCAAGGACCTAGTCTTTTTTTTTTTGCCCGTGATGTGCTTCAAATATGGTCGGATGAATTGACGGGGTTTTTTCCAAATAGTTTCATTATTTACCTTCACGCAAATGAGGGCACACTTACCTTCTAGCAATCTCACATTGCGTTGACCGTGACCCACTGCGGTATTTTGTTAAAAAATTAGCCTCATTAAAAATCCGGCTTCGAGGTGCATTCAGACACACTCCCGTACACTTATGTTAAAAATTTCAGAAGTCTGCGTGCCATAGATTTGGCTGGACATCGCACACTAACAGAAAAACACTTCCTTTTATTATTATAGATTCCTGTTCTATTAATATAGACGGGCGGTCCAGCCCACAACACAGCCCCATTTTCATAGGAACAGCGGATGACATGCAGTGGACCTAATTTCAAAATACCTAAAGTTTAGGAGCTATGACTTTAGGTCTTATAAATCTAGGTCCAATGAAGTTAGGTCTTATAAAATTAGGTCTTATCCCTTCAGGTCCACTACCTGTTTGAACAGTTAAGGATATTTTAAAGTAATCTATGAAAAATTGATTTTAGGTCCAGTGCTTTTAGGCCTAGTAAAGTTAAGAGCTATTAAACTAGGTGCTGTGAAGTTAGGTCTTATACATTTAGGTCTTATGATGTTTAGTTCTTATAGCATTTAGGTATTGTGCCGTTAGGTCTTGTGCCGTTAGATCTTATAAGGCTAGGTGTAATAAATTATAACTTCCATCTCATTGCAAATATTCAGTCCCATCATGACCATCAAATAAACAACATCAAAATAATCCATCACCTCCTAGATTTTAGAACCAATGACCTTGCCTTGAGGGCTATAGGACCTGGGGCTTAGGGTGCATATCGGGACCTGCATAGGCTGCGTACAAGTAGGGGGAGTAGGGAGCCATTTTAATTTTCCACATCATGCTATGAGGTTAAATATAACTTTAATTATATTTTAATAAGATATTAGTTCTATTTTTAATCCCATGTAAACATCTCTAAATTGTCATGCGGGTTAGAGGATGTAGGGTATGGAGCCAGGGGTTAGAGGAAAGGTGGTGGAAAGCCTGTCGATACCGGCACTGGTTGGATGGGCTCGAGTTTCTAAGAGCAACAGGGCGCCAGGGATTTGCTTCTATAGGTTAGAGTTGTTGGGAGTGCCGGGGTGTCGTGTTCGTGGGGCGTCCATACGTTGAGGGTAAATTACCATCATGGGGTCAGGGTGTTGGGGCGTCGGGACGTCGTGTTGGAGGGGGTGTCAGAGCGTCAAGGGTAACTCACCATTGTGGGCTCTAGGGCTCAGGGGGCAATACCTGTCAAAAATAATGTTAATAGTATCAAAAAGGGAATTTTGCAGCAAAAATTGGTGTGTCAGGAAGAGAAAGGTAAGTCAAAGGGAAGAAATGTCATAACCTTACGAGGAACAGCGGGTAATTTACCGTTATGGGGTTAGGGTGTTGAGGATGTGGTGTACAGGAGGTATTCAGACTATGTCAAGTGCATCAGCATTCGCCTGGAGATAGAATGTAAACTCATTGCTGGACGTGGGGAATTTGTCATCATGAGGTCGCGTTGATGGGCTCCACCCCTGCTTATAAGGTATAGGAGTGGCGATCTTTGATTTTTATAGCGACCATCTCTAATTTCCACATAACGTTTTAAGGTATAGGGCGGTCCTTTTGGATTTTAATATAAAGTTGTAAGGATTTTTGGCGACCATCTTGGATTTCCACATAACTTTTTAAGGTATTTTGGTGGAATAAGTGAAGTTTGCTAATATAATATACCACGAGATTAAGCTGGTAAAATACAAGCATACAATAATGAGATTTGCTTTGTTCCCTCAATAACTGCACTTTAGCCTGCATCGGTGATCGAATGATTCAGAGAATAGGCTAAATTTTTGATGATGGTGAGACCTGGTTCAAATTCCAGCCAAGTATACTGAGGCCTGAGGGTGAGTTTTAATAAATGGTTTCTGATTTTTCCTCCACGCAAATGAGAGTACATGTCCTCTAAAGTGTACATTTCTCTTTCTTACACTATTGTGAAAATATGTGGATAGCCCTATCGTGCTAGTAAATACGTGATACGGGTGACATAAAAATTTGGGCCATGATTATCACACAGTTAAATTTTATTTTAGTAAATAATAATTATGTCCCTACAATACATTTTTAATATTTTTTTGTTTTAAATAATGTGAAATACGTGGAGAGAGAATGAGTTGACAAATAAGTGGGAGAACATTCCTATCATACCTGAAAAGGATTGATGAATATTAACTTCCTAAATAAAAGCTGTCCACGTCAGTCGAGATTATTAACATTGAGGCAATCCTGCCTATCAGAGATTTTCATCTTACTTCTTGTTCAAGATATCCGCATTTAATTTCACTATTTTAAAGTGATTGAGAAAGGAAGAATTTAGGGGAAGTGTTTCCACATTTGCTTGATAAGAGAGTGAGGAATCATCTAGGAAAAATACTTCGGTACGCTCGGCTGAGATTCTAATCCCAACTTCCTTGTCAGTAGCAAACTAGATTAGATAAGCTTGACATTATTCCACATTCCAAGCGTTTTAGCCGTGTTTATTAAACCACTCTATCTCTAAAGGTATGTTTTATATGACGATATCGATACACCCAGCAGGATTTGAACTACGACCTCCCATTCTTCAGAAAACAAGACAAGACTGACACCTTTGTCTGTGTTCCTATCAGTGTGTTAAAAAGAATGTTTTTTTAGGACTAATGCCGGCATGCCATACAAATTTAGGTCTTGTGAATTTAGGTATTGTGCCGTTAGGTCTTGTGCTTGTTGACTTGTGAGGTTAGGTCTTGTGGGGTTAGGTCTTATAAAATTAGGTTTTGTGAAGGTATGTCTTATAAAATTAGGTCTTGTGCCTTTAGGTCCAATGCCTGTTTGAACATTTAAGGATATTTTAAAGTAATCTATGAAAAATGAATTTTAGGTCCAGTGCTTTTAGGTCTAGTAAAGTTAGGAGCTATAAAATTAGGTCTTATGAAGTTAGGTCTTATAAAGTTAGGTGTTATGAAGTTACAAAATTTAGTTTAGGAGTTGTGACTTTATGTCTTATAATTTTAGATCCACTGCTGCATGTCCGGAACAGCCACTAGATCTAATTTCACGTATTCATACGTCAAGACAAGTGATCTGCAGCAACCTATATTGATATAAAATATCACCGATACTGTAGTATTTTTTATAAATGTTGGCTGAAAAAGTTTGTATTTCCTAAAAGTCCCTTCGTATGAAAATTGAACTCTACCTATAAACAGTCCTTTTTCCACAGCATTTTTACTACCGGTTCGGGCTTTACTACACTTATTCCCCCTTAGTGCGAGACTGCCGACTTGTAGCCCCGCGACAACCGGTGTATAAAATATTAGTGTAACTATGAGAGGGTGAAAACTTCCAAGTGCAGGTATGAGCTCAAACTACCTCCCTCAGTACATCCGGTCGAGATTCGAACCTCAATCTCCCCCGTCATCAGCAGTCTATAGCCTGATGCGAGAGTAGAGCCTTAGACCATGCGGCCACCGAAGCAGTGATTACCACTTTGTCCTCTAGTGTAGGCCGGTTTGCTATCTATTACTCTTTTTTAGCACAGCGTCTTACTAACCGTTCGGGTTATAATACGCTTAAGTACTATTTACGCTAACGTATTAGGAATTAGGAAGCTTGAACCCTCATTTGCGTGGAAGGAAAGTTGTAACCCATTTAGGGAAAAACCACCCTCAGTTCACCCGACCGAGATTCGAACCTGGAACTCCCCCGTCCTCGACAATCTGACTCTACACGAAACAAGCGCGTCAACCAACCACGCCGCTGATGTAAATTATTTTATAAACAACCGTGAGCCACTTAAAACATCAAACAACAAGGTTTGATTATAATATAATTACTTTTATTTTGAAAATTACTCTAAGAGGGAAGACAAGGAAGTGAGAGAAGGACTGGGAAGCACCGATCTCCCGGTAAAACATCATGACACGGAGCTAATATCGGGTACCGGTGCACGATTCCAACCTTACCCCCTCCAGGAATAGATGAGCCTGACATTTAGACGTCATGCCCACTTGCGCCGGAGTGAAAATTGGGAAAGTACAACAATATCTTCAGCAACTGCGAGATTCCTGAGAGCACAACATTCAGTACGTTCACCATGTTTGAGGTCATTTGACTCTGTACAAGTGGTAGAGATTAGATCTTAAAGGATGGTACATGCTACATGGGTGGACAGTTATTAAGTATTGTAGAATTGAAAATACAGGAGAGTGAAAAACACCCCTAGTTTACCCGATCGAGACAAATTACCTCCAGCTTATCGGTGTGACAAACTTCTTTTTTTTTTTGAGCTACAATCAACTTTGGAAATAGAATGGGAAATATCGATATTGCAAACATGTATTTCTGACACACACACACACACACTTTAGGAGCATTGACATTTAGGTATATTTCCGTCATAAATGGTCTTGTATTATTATTATTATTATTATTATTATTATTATTATTATTATTATTATTATTATTATTATTATTATTATTAGCACCGCGTCTTACTACCCGTTCGGGTTATACGCACTTACGCTAATATGTAGTGGTAGGGTGATTGTGAGATGAAATGGAGGACCTACAGTTTAACGTGGAATCCGAACCACGGTGGAGGCCTGGCATTCCTCACATTCACAAGTTGTGATTAATACACATCTTGTCAGAGGTGAAGGAAGGGTTTGGTAATCAGATAAATCTGTGCCGGTACCGAGGATTGAACCCCGGACCCTCAGCACAGAAGTCTGACACCTTACCCCTAGACCACCAGGTCACCAAATGGTCTTGTAAGTAAGCGGCTTTGACCTCTGAAAAAAAAAAGAGGGAATTCACCCGCCCTAGGTGTTTCATAATGGGGCCTTTCAAATTGGATCCCCGCAATTGGCATGCGTGAACCCCGCTATCTTTTGCAGGGTACATCATGCCATAACTTGAGATCCAATGGAGTTTTTAGCATTGCTAATGACTGTTGGAACGGTTATTCCTTCCAACGTCTTTACGTTGATAAATGCACCGTCATTTGCGCAACCGGACAGTTAATACACATTTGTACTAATTATTCTCATGATTTTAGAGATTTGGAAAGCTATATTTAGAGGAAGTGTAACAGCATTTGCGTGGAGAAAGAGTGGAAAACAGCCATCAGTACACTCGACAGAGATTCGAACTTCGATCTCCCTGTCATCAGTAGTCTTTTCTACTGCGAGAGTTGCGTGTTAGACCACGCGGCCATCGAGTTGTATGAAATCATGTTGAATAAATTAAATAATGCCGAAAAGTATTTTCAAATATTAATTGTCTCAGTTCACCTCTGTTCTAGTATTGGATAAGCACTGAAAAAATGTATAATTGTAAGACCTGCACTTTAGCTCAGTCGGTAGTGTGTTTGCCTACTAAGCAAGAGGTCCTGAATTCGATACCCGGAATGGCTGAAAAATGTATCATCGGTGGAATATGGATTTCCCCCTTTCATAGTGATTCATTGATACCCTGGGGAATGGGGCGTTCTGTATGTTATAGATTTAAGCTAGATTGTAAGTTGTGTACTGATATAATCAGTCACTGCATAAAATGCACGTTAAATACCTCCAATAAATTTTAATGGAAAAATATACTTGTAAATAATAGTCATTAGTGATTCTATATATTATAAAAAGCAAAGCCCATCCAATATAAATGGCTATCGTGTTCTGGAAGCAAATAAGTTAATGCATTACTAAATATTAAATTAACATGATAAAAACTCGCTTCAGAGGCCAAATAGTATAAGGCGTCACTCTCAAGTTAGACCGGTATGTTCATGACGGGGGAGAGGGGGGAGATCGAGGTTCGAGTCCCGCTTGAGTTTTGAAGTTTTTCCTCCAAATGGTTCCCTACTCTCCTTCCAAGCAAATGCCGGTAGATTACTTCTAAAATACGTTCTTTCCATTTCCTAGTCCATTAGCGTAAATAGTACTTAAGCAAACCCTAATGGCTAGTAGGACGTGGTGCTAAACAATAAAATAAAAACATGGTTTCCTAAAACAAAGTGTAAGGTTTTATCTTTGTTACACGTGTGGCGTAGCTAGCTGACGCGCCAGTCGTGTTGAGCTAGACCACCGAGGACGGGGAGATCAAGGTTCGAATCTCGGTCGGGTGAACTGGGGGTGGTTTTTCCTAAATGGTTTTCCACTCTCCCTCCACGCAAATGCGGGTTCACTTACTCTAAATTCAACCTTCCCAGTTCCTAACACATTAGTGTCATTAGTACTTAAGCGTATAACCCGAACGGGTAGTAAGACGCGGTGCTAAGTATTTTTTACACTTCTGAAACACTCGCATGCTTACACTAATTGAGTGGGGGTGAGGAGTGAAACTGGAAAACCATAGATACATAGTTTGTTTGGAATAAGAAGGGGGAAGAAATGTACCCGCATCAGTATGATGGTATAAAACTAAATGTGTCTTCTTACTACCCGTCCGGGGCACAAGCCGTGGACGATGAGGGAGAAAACTGGCCTCAGTACACGCGCACGACAGGGATTAGAACCCCGGCCCCCTCCGTCACCATTTATTTAGCTAACTCGTAGTACCCTAGATGCTCTTATTCCTCTATAAATGTATGTCTCATAATCAGAATGGCTGTATATCATTTCCGGATTGCATTCATTAACGAACACCTAATATAAAAAGATATAAAAAAAAGACAATACGCTATAAAATTTATCGTTAACGGTTTTTCTTACTTCGATTGTATTGAGTCAGTTTAAAACAATAAGTGTAGCTGGAAACTAGCCTTCCGTAGTTGTCCGATTCTATTCTCGATCTAAGTTTGAAGGGATAGGGCGTTGGTTCTCTCGTGAAAGGGGTTTAGGTTTATATATTTATATAGGAGAGATTTTAGAGCAGCCCTGTCTACTTCACGTAAAAATTAGGTACGGAGCGACTGATTAATCAAGACAATGGACAATTCAACAACACCATCCACATCAGGTATTTCAATTCTCTTCTGTTTGTATTAAGCCGTTATGTTACATAGCTTAAAAAATAGATCGATTTAATTTTAAATTGGATGTGTATTTGTCAGGGTTAAATTTGTGACTGTTCTAAAAGCTACAATTTTTAAATTCCTGATAAAAAATATAAGTGTATCGAATAACATTTGCTTAGTCTAGTCCTAAAATCAAGTTTGATTCAAACTGTTAATATAACCGATTATCGGGCATTATCTGGTTGATTCAATATACTATGTGTTCTGGTACATAGATTAGAGGAGCTTCATTTAATTTTTATTTTATTTTGTATATTCTTTTAAACTGAAGCTTCCTAAGATATGTGTATTCGATAGTATCTCTTTAATCTATATCAATGGTACCGAATGCAGTCATATGTATAAAGTGTCAGGTTAGCGAGTTGGTAAAACACACACACACACACACACACACGCACACACACACACGCACACACACACACACACACACACGAGCTGTCCCGTTGGCTACCTGTAGCTCGGTGTCGTAATAAACCTTCTCCCTAATAGCTCGTTATTATTATTATTAGCACCGCGTCTTACTACCCGTTCGGGTTATACGCAATTACGCTAATGTGCAATGGTAGGGTGATTGTGAGANGTACAATATAATTAGACAATAGATAGGCCCTGAAGAAGCCGTGCTAGCTATAGCTCAAAGACGAGCAACCCAGGACAAAACCTCCTCAATATCACAGTATCTTGCACCAAGCCTAGCCTCTGGCAATGTAGTTGAAACCTTCCTCATGTCACCTTAGCGAGATACCGTCGAACAGGCCCACTAGCCTGAAGTTACTCTGATGCAGCGCAGCTAGTTGACTTCCACCCTTATCTTCGTGGTGGATTTGCGCTAGCTAGAGAAGTGTACCAGCAGTTGAGAATATGGCAAGTGTGAACCTTCTGTGGTGGGGCTAACTCCTGTGAGTCCTGGAGGTGGGGGCTAACTCCTGAGAGCCCAGAGATCCTCGTGATGGAAAGGCGCACGCCAGAGAAGTGCGCCTGCGGTTGAGTGAAAGATATGTGAGATCCTTCTGTGGCGGGGGCTAACTCCAGAGAGCCCTGGATTCCACCTCGTACGACGTCATAGCGCCTTTGTCCGGCTGCCTTGGTCCCCAGCTGAATATGTTAACAGGACAAGGATAAGACAGTTGTTCAGTCCCAACAACTAAAAAGAAACTTCTTCTAATCGTCAAGCTCGTAACACTGAGTTACGGAACACTCCCAGACCGTGATATGAACAGGGGAAGAGAAGAGGGGTGAAAACAAATCATCCAACCACACTTCAGTAAGACACCGCTCGATGGACGGCGCAAAAGAGGGGAGGGGGGAACAGGCGCATGGGTAATGAGCCAAGAAAGGGAGAATGAAAGAGAGGGGAGACAGAAAAACCATGAAATTACGGAAAATCCACTCAACAATATAATCCATGAAAGATAATAGATGCCCCACACGGTGAGAGTGATTTCTTTGTACGAGCTAATCCTCATTAGCTCGGCACAAAATATTCAAAATAAAGAGGTAGGAATTAATTAAATAAAATAAATTTGAACTTTCGAATTATCATTGTAACAAGTTTATAAAATAAAAATCATATTTTGCGACTACTTTCTGTATTTTCTTCCTACACTTATTGTGTGTAGTTCTAATTTATTTTGTTAGATTTGCCCGAATCGGTGGTGGCATAGTCTTGTGTGTCAATCTCGAAATATATTCCATGGTGACATTTATAGGGGATGGAATCCCGTTAAGATGTACTGATGATATTTTTGCCTCTTAAATGGTTTCATGTTCTAAATTCAAAAAGAGGCCGGTCAACACTCGTTTACCCATCAAAACATGGTAAAGCAAAATAAAAGATTGTGACAAAACCGTTCCATGAATTTGAAATCGGTTTTCACCAATGAAAAGGTATTTATATTATCTAGAAAAAAGAGTCTGTATAACTTTTATTAATCATACTAATTAAATTATACAATGAAAACTATCACATTTTCAGCCTCACACTATTTTGCTTATAATGACTTCATTAAGTGATATATTAAAAATTGAATTTTACTATATAAAGCAGAACTATTTTTACTTCAATTTTCTTAGATTAGAATTTTTATTGATGGTTCTATTTGTTTTTTATATTTTTAAAAATGAATAATTACTTTAACAAGATTAATATGGATGCAAGTATTAATGTTGAAAAAAGAAGAAACCACAAGGCTAGATAATATTTTTCTCCTGATTGTAGTTATTTTTTTTATAATTTATTAGTTTAATACTGAGCTTTAAAAGATTATTTAAAGAATTAAAATTTTAAACAGTTTGGTGGCCGTAGTGTAACGCTGCTTGTTGGCAATCAAGGAACTATGTGTACCTGCTGGCAACTGTCTACTGTCTTTCGTCTGCAGCGTTGCCACGATCGTTTTCAAAGAGAAGAAGAGAGAGATCATTTCTTCCAACATTTTGAATCTTTAAAATTGTGTTTCAAATGTTTTAAATCAAACATAGGAATCAATGAGTGTGGTTGGCGTTCAATCTGAACCACAGGTACGTTTTAAATTAAAAATGTTATCATTATTGTAAAGTGTTTTTTCAAAGTATTTATTTAAATTATTAACTTTCTTCTATTCACCATGTCTTAGCACATGTTTGGGCTATCCGAAAAAAAAATATCACAAACGTGAAATTAAATTAACTTTGTATTGAAAAAATGGTAAACAAAAGCCAACTTCGTTTAAGTGCACCGCAAAAGAAGCGACGTAAAATTATTTTAGAATATTTAAAGAGAAAGTAAGTTAAAATACTATTTTAGACTATTTAAAAAAGGTAAGTTAAAATACTATTTTTGTACACAATATATTGTCATTACTTTATTTTGGCAGTGAGGTTATTATAGTTAATTGATAAAAATTATTAGACCTAATTGTAGAATTCCCACACCGGACGTCACGTGGCCTAGAAACTTAGGCTTACTTCGACTATATTTTCGGTTACGAAGAGATCAAGGTTCAAATCCCAGCGCACTATGGATAGTTTTATTTGTAAATATTTTGGCACCCTCTCTCCAAGCAGATACTGGTGCATTTCCTTTGGAACTTTGCCTCCACTCCAGTGTGTTATTAAAACAAGTATTTAGTTACAAGTCTACATTGATGGTCGAGTAGTTTAAGGCGTTTGACTCGCAACACATTGGGCTGTTTTTAACTGAGTTTGAACTTCTAATCCCAACTGGGTGAGTTGGATATATCTTACTGATAATAAATTAAACAACCGCTGTATTCAACGCACTAATTTGAAAAAGTTATCTTGTTTTCTAAATAGTTCATACAAATATATTGTTATTTACTTTTTTCTAGATAATCTAATGAAATATTTCACCTTGTAGGCTTTAGGATAAAATTGAGACATTGTACTACTGGAAATCTGTATTATCATAAGGATCAAATGTATTTTTATCAAAAATACAACTGCATGAATAATTTGGAATAGTTTCTCACATAATAAACCAATTTATACTATTTATGAGTGTAGTATAACCACAATTTAAACCTTTATATCTTCTGTGCTGATCTAAACGAGCGTATCTTATTAATTCTTAAATGTATATTTTCAAAATAACTAGAGCAAAGGACTATTTTTTATGTGTATTTTTTGAAACTGAATAAACCAAATCTATTTTTTTTAATAATTTGGTTTCGGTTAAACTTAAGTCATTCGTGTGATTTTTTTAGTTACATTATTATAATTTTAAAATAATTATGATTTACTAAAGGCTAACAATGTATCTAGAATGCCTAGATTGGTTAAGGTTGGATAAAATACGTTGAGTTTTTTTCTCGTTTTTTCTATAAACGCTTGTTCCTAGCCCTGAGAAAGAAAAATAGATTTTTATTTTTCCTGAAAATACTATTTGTATACAGAGTTTTGTTAAAATTGGAGGACATTGACTCCTTATTTAAATATGTTTCTACTATTGTAAACTTGTTTACAAATAATCATTGCGACTCGTAGTTTGTGTCAGGGCTAGCGAAGCTTGAAACTTGACAAAGATACTAGTAACAAACCAGAGCCCCTAACAAAAATATTTTAGGCAAAGTTCCTCCCAGTTTATGCCAGAGAGACCAAGTATATAATAATTAATCTATTAATGTAGGGATGAGGAAGGAAGATTTTAGAGATAATCTACCCGCATTCGCCTTCAAGCTGAGTGGGACAACATATAGGGACAAAACAGCTTCAGTAGACCCAAATGGGATTCAAACCCCAATCTCCCCGTCATCATAAGGCCCGTTTAACACGATAGTGACGTCTACTAAAGAGAGTGAGACCGATAATTACGTGCTAACTTTGACAAGATTTTTTTTTATTATTATTACGTCTGAAGATGATAAAAATAGTTATATATATATAATATGAAATTTTATTATTTCTCGCTACAAAATTATGGGGCAAAATAAGATCAAAACTCAAAAATATTTGTATCTTATTGGGTGTTTATGCGTGTTCAAAACTTGGTCAGGTTCCATTAAATTAGTTTCTTACACGTCAAAACTTCTATACGAGTTTTGACCGAAATGTCAGCTATGGCCAATTCACACTTTGCATTACTAGCACTACCCAAGGATAAATAAAATGACATAAATATTTCATTTTTTAAAGAAGTAGTTCAAAAGATAAAAAGAGATAAAATGATATTCTGAAAATTGACACCTGGACACGGGAATCGAACCCGGGACCTTTGGCTTTATACGCCAATGCTCTAACCAGTGAGCTATCCAGGATTCATCAAGTGCCCAGGGTCATTATTCACTCGTATTTTAAGGAAGAATATGATATCTAGATGGAGTAATCCTCACTAAAAGCATAAATAATAGCTTCGGCTATTTTATTCTTAATATTATTATATGTTGGTTCATTGAGTGCTAGGAAAACTTCTCATTTTGACATTTTTATTAATATCGATAGGTTTAGCACACTTGCTACTAACGGCCTAATTTAATTGGTAACATCATAAACCATACTTATATGTATATATGTGTAAATATGTAAAACTGATATGTTAAAATACTTCAATATTATCAAAGTAGGCCCTTACAAATATTATTATTATTATTATTATTATCATTATTATTATTAGCACCGCGTCTTACAGGTCTTTCAGGTCATTCAGGTTATACGCACTTACGCTAATGTGTAATGGTAGGGTGATTGTGAGATGAAATGGAGGACCTACAGTTTAACGTGGGATTGCACGAGACTAATTCAAACACCCACTTAACAAGTGGAAACTAAAATTTTTGCAACGCAAAACCACAGTAATTACACTTGCATTTTGCTAAACAATTAACCTTGGCTTACAAACTCCAACTACCGCTTCCACTGATGTCACCATTTCAGTTTAGTAGCTGCGGCTCACTAGGAAGATGGCTTTTCAAACCATGTAACTAGAGAAGTTATAGATTCATTTGAAATTTATATTTATTATCTTCTCATTCCAACAGTTGTATGAGGAGTAATAAAATGTTTGATTAGTCCATTTACAAAACTTACGTAAAACTCTACTAGTATTCAACATAAACGTTTAAAAATTACCAAAAGATTAATTAAAGCATGTAAAAATGACCTATAAATTATACATCTCTACAATCAGGGAATAATGACAATAGTTTTATTGCACCGCGTCTTACTACTCATCCGGGTTGTACGCTTATGTACTATTTATGCTAGTGGGTTAAGGATGAGGAAGGTTGAATTTAAGGGAATTGTTAGTGGAGGGTGGGAAACTATTTAGGAAAAAAATCCTCAGTACACCCGACCAGAATCAAACTACGATTTCCCTGTCATCGGCACTCTCATCGTGTACAAATGAGTATTGTCTGTGATGTAAAAGAAAAGACAAATAAAGCTCTGGGCCCTGATAATGAACATTTCTTACTTTCATATGTTATGTATGTTATGCAGTTCACCTCAAACTTTAATATTATCTGGTTTGCACTTTACAAGTCTAGTTGTGATAATTGTGGAGCGATTGACTTGACTTTGTTTGGCAGTCACAGTAACCGAATCTGGGTAGCTAGTTTTATTTTGCTCTGCATCTTTCTATCCTTCCGGGCTACATGTTTTTAATTATATTAACGAAATACGATTGAGGAATGTAGGAGAGGAGGAATGTGGAGAGAGATTGGTAAAGGAACTATATAAGAAAATCCCCTTTAAGCCGATTTTAAACCATGACCTCCCTGTCACCGACAAACCAGAATATATATGAGTCTGACACTTGTGGATGATGACTAGTTTCATTCCAAGCAATTAGTATAGTTATATAGTCACGGCTGTAGGTTCTGTAAAAATATCGCTAAAATAAGGTGGAAAATTTAAAGCTTTCCTTCTAGTTTTTTTAAATTGTTACTTTCAGAAAACTAAACGAAAACAGAGTTGATAGCTTAGAACCTGTTTTTCCACTAAATAACGATGATGGTGGTGGTGTAACATATTGAAACGATGTCAAAAATAAAAAAAGAGTCATGTAACAGGTAAGATCATGTTACATATTTGTCATCATCATCATCATCATCATCATAATTTGAAAATATAATATAATCTTTTGTCTGTGTCTGACACTGTGTTCCTACCCGGGGTCTATATACGTCTATTGGCCACCTCTTTGGTCACGTGGTCTTTTTTCCTGGCTCCATTAGAGTAATTATCACATGTGTGTATTACCTGAACCGATAGTAATACGTGGTGATTAAAAATATATTATAATATACAAAGCTGTTTTAAAAAAAACTTAAGTACTCAAAGATTATCCTAGATGATTTGTGCTATTTGTGTTATAAACCTATTATGTCTCAGCCGTGAAATTGATCACACCCAAATATCACTTTTTAAAATCAATGGTCTTATTGTTGGAACACTTTATTCATAGTTGAGTGAAGCAAGCTACACTATAAATGTTCATTTATTTTGGTTAGGTTGGTCCACAAATAATATATTTATATGAGTAAGGGACCCCTGACCTCTCCCTCCTCCTCACACTTTGAAAAGCCGACTTTTCTATCGTTGTAATGCTTTATTAATTTTAAGGTACTCCCTCCCGCCTCCCCCTTCCACAATTTTTTTTAGTATTTTTATTTATTTAATAGTTTTTATTAAATTTGTTCATGATTGTTTAGCGAGAAATTTCATTTGTTTGACATTTATTTTTGTAAAAACGCTTGTTTCTAGCCTTATACACACGACATAATTTATTGTACAAGAGTGTGCCGTGTGATCACCCAATATTGTACAACGTCTGCTTTGAACAGCTCATTGTATACAAAGTGTACCTCGTAGAAATAGAATACGTCTTATATCACCCATCTTTATTGTACAATTTTCGAGTTATAAAAATGTAGATAGTCCAGTTTGATAGAGGCTTACAATTTTTAGTGATTGATTATATATTTATTAACAGCCAAATATTTGATCAAAACAAAAACTGTATAACTAAAAAAGTTAAAATAATGAGAGATTGAACCTCAAACATAAAGATTTTTAACTGTTTAGAAATAAAAATAAAAAATGTATATAATCCTCTATTTTTTAAGAATGATCAGGTAAATATTTAGAGTAAATTCAATTAAAACAAAATTATTCTATAAATATTTGAACATAAAAAAGGGCAATAAGCCATTATGTCTTGTGTACCGGGCTTACTTACGTCATTTAGTTTGCAAACTATGGGCCAGCTGTGGGTAGGCCCTCAATTTAAAAAAAATATATTTTTCCATTTGTTTGTTCGGGATTGTTCATTTGCTTCTCACTTGGTTTTGTGTAAATGTTGATTAAACCTGTATAAATTAACTTAGATGTGAAAAACTTTAATGTAATTCCGATTTTTCACAGTTGCAATGGTTTTTTTTTCTAAATTTAGTCTGATCTGTTCAGTAAAAATGTGCATTTAGCTTTCATGACTTATTAGAACTAGAAAAAATTATATAAAAGTATACTTTTTAGAATGTATATTATTTTTACAACCAAAATAATAGTTATTTGGTTTATTTTCAAGAATATAATGTTTGAGAACCAGTGTTGTGCTTACCTTTTGACGTACGTGAAATAGAAATGGGGTATTTAAATATTTCAATTAAATTATTAAATGTGTTTCATAATGTATTTTCATTGTGTGCACCACATCCTCCTATTCATTCATGCTATCCGTCTAGATAAACTAATGGCGTAGAGACAATACATATATTATTTCATAAGAAATGTACCCGCATTTGCGTATAGCAAACATGTAAAACTATTTAGAAAATTTACTGACAATATAACCATCTGGTATTTGAAACCCAAATATATTGACAAACCGGTTCATACGAGGTTGACGCTTTAGCCCACGTGTTCTCCCCTCCCCCCTACACGCAAAGTGGGATATAATGTCCGATTTCACCAACTACAATAATATGTATACAAACTACTATTAGTGTCAGAATTATTCACTAGTATTAGTTTTTTGCATTGTGCCTATTACAAAATTTTAGAAACACATTTTTATCTCGTTAAATTTGTTCTCTACTTATTTCTATAACATTCAAGTGTGAACACATATAGGTTACTGTTGTTTATTTGATAAAAGTTTAGCACTTGGTTAAGACTTTTCTGTTTTCATTTAACTTTGTATAGACAAAGATTCGATGAGTTAAACATTATTAGCGATAAATCTATGGGTGTTTTGTTAAATATTGTGGGAATGTTTAGTGTTGTTTCTACAGAGGATCAAGAGGAAGAAATAAATAAATTTAGTTGCCCCTAGCTTGATTCACAATGTGTGTAACAACCCAGCAGAAGTATATAATTCAGTCTTAGCCAAACTCATTGGGGGTAAAAGAGTAAATTATTCCCAAAGAGGCTCATATCAAGCTCGTTGTCAGGCAGCTGTCACTTCCTTGAATACTAAACAACTACATTGAAATGTACATAAATCAATCATGCAAAGAAGTCCAGGATTATACACAAAGAAGTTCATTGCAAAAAAATATGCCAAAACAAAAGAAAAACTCAAAAGCAGAGCAGAAGAAAATTACAGTACAACACTGTTGGGCCAGATGATGACTATGGACCCGATGCAGCAAAATTGCCTGACTTGGCCACGGAAGAACTCGAGAAGAAGAAAGAAGAATTTTTGAAAAGACTTTCATTATCTAGTGATAAACGCCTCGAGCTGACTACTAATACAGTACTTCAGAGTCAGAGCAGGTTATGGCAGCATGAGCGCAGGAAACGGATTACAGCATCAATGGTAGGAAAAATATGTAAGCTTAGAAAAACTACTCTACGTGCTAAAACAGTTCAGGCAATGCTCTACTCAGAATTTTCAGGCACTTGAGCGACTAGGTATGGGATATAAAAAGAATCCTTTGCCATTGAAGAAGTGGAACATAGGTTTAATATATCTATACAGCGTACAGGACTGTGGATTGATAAGTAAAACCATAGTTAGGTGCAACCCCTGATGATCTTATTGAAGAGAATGGCATACTGGAGATTAAGTGTCCTGCGAATGTAGCAAACACTACTCCACAAGAAGCTATTGAAAAAAATATTGTTACATTTTGTAAGCTGATTGATGGAGATATGTTTTAAAAACCTGACCATCAATAAATGTACCAAGTGCAGACTCAGTTACATGTGACATGCAGAGAATACTGTGTTTTTGTATTTTGGACACCTCTAGTTATGCTGCTGCAGAAAATTCATGTTGATCATACTTTTGGGAGACAAAAATTAAGGCCAAAATTTACATGTTTTTATATGGAATGCCTACTTAATGAGCTGGTTGATCCTCGACACCCACGAGGCTTAAAAATCAGAGAGCCTGTTACACTTTTATAAATGATTGGGGATTTATCTAGCCTTATTATTTCTTAACCACCTTATGGCGAAAACGTGTAGAATGATATCGCGTATAACGAAGGATACCTGTATTTAACGGTTCCATTGTGCATTTTCTCATTTGTTTTAGTCATGCCAAACATTAGAATTAATACACACAAAACACATTAAGAAAAATTATATCTGATGTGGCTTGATTAAAAATTAAGAAACACTGAAAATTAAAATAGGTTTCCATTCAACTTTGCCCTATATATTTGCTACTAGCTATAAAACCAACAACTAATTTTGAAATGTTCAAGTATGTTGAGCCTCTCAGGCTATGCATTCAGCAGATAAAGGTGATTTAGTCTAAGTTTTCTTATCGTGGAGCGAAGATAGTTTTTTTTTCGTACAAGCATTGAAAAACTTCTTTCTGCAGTAGCTGATATAACTGGTATCACTATCAGAGTTTTCAAACAGTGTGTGCTCCAAGACCTTTACATTATCTAAAAGTTTTATTATATTAGTTGGGGGGG
>CABFWO010002843.1:71617-84622 GCA_902155825.1 Timema genevievae | reverse complement strand
CCCCCCACGAAGGAAGGGGGCCTGTCCCCCCCCCCCCCCGTATTGCCACATCAAGACACCTAGGTCGTAAATATATCTTTTGAGCTCTTCGCACTCCTGTGGAAAAAAAAATAAAAAAATAGCCCCACCGACAAAAGCGATCCAAGTCGACTAGTTTTTTATTTTATTTTAATACTTCTTATTCCTTCTGGCGTTTCTTTGTTCGAGCTTACCCCCCCTTTCCTCCCGTCTAACTCTCTTTACCTTATCTTCTTTTAAACTTTTTTTTGTTGTTGTTGTTGAAAAATCGCAAGTTAAAATCCTCGACCGCTGTACCGGTTTTCCTAAAAAAAAGTATATTTGGAAAATAAGAACATATTTGTTTGTGGCCAACATTGAGAACATATTACTATATTATTGTTGTTGCTTTTAAAGGTATTGATATTATTGATCAAACGTGACAGCTGCAAATCACACGACTTGACGTATGAACACGAGAAATTAGATAGTAGTAACTTTTTCTAGGTGACTAGTGAAATATAGACTGTGTATAGTTTTATATTTTAAGAAAATGTGACCGGTTTCTTAAATTTAAAAAAATATATTTGGGGTATTTAAAGTACAGTACACTTTCTGAACTGACTGATTATATCAGCACATGAGGTATGAGAAAGGTTGAATTTAGATTAAGTGTATCCGCATTAACGTGGAGGGAAAGTGTAAAACTAAGCTTATATTGTAAAAACCACCTTCCATACACACCCAGCTGGAATTCGAACCTAGATCTCCCTGTTAGAGGCAGTCCAGGCTATTATGAGAGCAGTGTTGCCAACAACCATATAAATGCTGTGTATAGCTAGATTAGTACCAGAAAGTAGATAGATTGTCGACAAACTAAAAATTAAAATATTCTGAAAATTGACACCTGGACACGGGAATCGAACCCGAGACGCTTAGCTTAATACGCCAATGCTCTAACCACTGAGCTATCCAGGAGTCTTCCCGTGTCCAGGGTAATTCTCCACTCAAATTTTAAGGCAGAGTCTATGATGGACGTGCGGAAATCGTCAGCTTTATTCACGAGCCATCATATAATGCAGCCATCTTCGACTCTGCCTTAAAATATGAGTGAAGAATGACCCTGGGTACGGGAAGACTCCTGGATATCTCAGTGGTGGAGCATTGGCGCACTAAGCCGAAGGTCCCGGGTTCAATTCCCCCGTGTCCAGGTGTCATTTTTCAATTTTCAGAATATGATCTCTAGATAGAGTATTCCTCTCTAAAAGCACAAAATAGCTTCGGCTATTTGATTATTAAAAATTGAAAGTCGTCAGATTTGTTGCCAAACCAAAAATGCATAACTTAACATTAATCCGAACTGAATGTAAGATACATCAGTGGACTGAGGTGATCCCCGGATCCGGAACGATGTCGTTGTGATTTGTAGTGACAGATAGATAGTTTAGAGCTCTTCTGTAGACCGAAGTAATGCATTTCAGTACGGTAGTTCAAAAATCCTAATTCTACAGCACTAAAATTTTAAAATAATGAGCATAAACTTGTCAGAAAATTAAGGAAAGTCGCCAGTCGTTAGATTAGTCGCTAGGCGCTTTAAAAATGAAAATTAGTTTCAGATCCGTTAAAGTCGCTAAATTGGCAACACTGCACGAGAGTGACGTCTTAGACCAGGCATGTGGCAAGAACCGTGAATCTGCGCGGCCCGCGAATCTTTCGAAGATTCGGCAGATAATGCGGTATGATTCTTTTTTTTTAAACATATAAACGTTGTAGGACTAAGTCATTTAAGATGGTGACATTTAAAAATTGGTCGTTATTTGGGGAGATCTAGAATGTGAGGTTGGTCTACTCAATCAGAACTCTTTACTTACCATGTGTCAGTCCCCAAAAAATGTTTATATTCTCAAACCAAATAAGTGCAATGATTAGTAACACATGCAGGGTGTACTTTAATTAGTGTCAAATATTCTAGCGGCGTGTTCCCATCCATCAAACGTTAAGAAAAGTTTATTATAAATATTGTTCTAGAAACGCTTAGTTTCTGAGCTATAAGGAATTTTACCGTTCAATTAATAATCAATCCAACAGAAGAAGTAATTCAATTAAACAAGACAAAATTTAACAGACACAAACAAAAACACGAGAAGATAGAACATTGTTTTATAAAAAATTGTTCAAAATGTTGTCCTCTGCTTGGACGTATTCTCCGAGTCTACGTTCCATTCTTTGTCGTACTCTGTCGAGTACACATGATGTGTTATGTATTGGATCTAGTCCATTTACGATACGGTCTCTCAAAACCTCAACATCAGGAACAGGAGTTGAGTAGACAACGGACTTTAGATGTCACCAGAGATAAAACTCCATCTGATTCAAAGCTGGTGACTTAAGCAGGCCATTCATTGGATCTCCCACGACCAATCCATCTCTAAGGAAAACTTTTATTAATCATAAAACTAAGCGTTTTCAGACCCATGCTTATAAGAACTTTTCTTAATGTTAGGTCGATGGGAATACGCCCCTAGAATATTTGACACCAATTAAAACACAACCTGTATATGCGTAAACAGTTGGTTTCTCTTATGAACAGGAACAAACACCATGTAAATTTCTGAAAAATAAAAAATAAATTAAAAAAATAGTCCTAAGTCTTAAAATTTTGATTTAATCTCAAGTTTATTTTTGTAATACTTTACTTTAAATCCGTCATGGTTTCCAACCGGGTTCAGTTTTTTTATTCAAGCCATATATTTTCCACTACAGGCTTGCTAGGCCTGTCTTAGCTTCATATGGCTTATAATCTATCTTAAGACTATGACAGGCACAACATCCAGTCCCCGCCCGTCAATTTATCAATTATACATTTTTCGGCCATACCGGAAATCAAACCCGGGACTCTTTGTTCATCAGGCAGACACGCTACCGACTGAGCTAAGGTGTTGGATTTCTTGTAGTATTAAATATTTTAAATTTGGTTTATTTCACTCAAATACGGTGACAATAATAAAATTTCTTAAATGTGGCCACCTCGGTATTTTTAATTTTCAATGTGGCCCTTTTAATAAAACGAGTTTCACACGCCTGCCTTAGACCATGAGGCCACCGAAGCAGATCAACTGTCATTAATAACTTATTTTGTCAAAAGATTAGGGTCAAAAAGTGTGTCTTAGAAGAAAATGCATCCGCATTAACGTGGAAATAGGGTGGACCAAAATCTGATTTTTTTTAAAAACCACTGAAAAGCTCACACAACCAGGCTTCGAAGACCTTGTCCTCCCCATCTAAGGGTGACAAAGTGCAACAACGAGTTTAATGCCTCGGACCGGTTAAGTTGAGCCTGTTTCTTTAACGAAATTTCCTCGTCACAGTTGCAGGTCTATATCTGATACATTAGCATGAGAAAGACCCGGGTTTCGTGACATGAACCATCAACATGTACCAACTCTACAACAAAATGTCCTGGATTCAGATCCTGGCACACACACACACACACACACACACACACACACACACTGTCATTTTGAAATGGAGTTTATTATTAAAATTACAGCATTCAAGTAGTTGAATAAATCGACATAACATCTCCCCCCTCTCCCCTAATAAAGTGGAACATGGTTTATGTAAATAGGTTTGTATCTTTTTTTATGAGAATAATCCTAAAATTCTTTAAATTGAAAAATGACACCTGGCCATGGGAATAGGGCCAGTGACAATTTGGCTTACTACGCCAATCAATGTTCTCTTACCACCGAGCTATCTACACCCTGATTTTGGCTGAAAGAAAATTCAAACATATTTCTTTGCTGCCAAAATTGACAACATTTCTTTATACTATTTGTGTTATCTTAAAGCTATTGATAATATTGATCAAAAGTGACCGTTACATATCACATGACTTTATGTATGAATATATTGAAATGGTTTTAGTAACTTTAGTAACTAACTTCTACTGTTCTTCGTACCAAAATCATAATATAGTTGTCCCGCGCCCAGGTTAATTCTTCACTCATAAAGGCAGAGTAGCTTGGCTATTTAATCCATAATGATACTACTACTAATACTACTACTACTACTATTGTACTATTGGCAGCATAAATCCCTGCTGGGTCAATGACAGCTGTATTATCTGATAGCTCGTGATCTTAATTACTATTTTATTTGTAGCACCGCGTCTTACTAGCCGTTCGGGCTATACGCTTATGAAATAACTAGGCTGATAGTTTTAGGGATTACGCTTTGTTGGCCGCGTGGTCTAATGCGCTACTCTAGTGTTGAACTAGACTGCTGAAGATGGGGAGATTGTGGTTTGATGCCGATCGGGTGCACTGAGGGTGGTTTTCCCTTAATGGTTTTTCCACTCTTCCGCTACGCAAATGCCATTAAGTTTATTTAAAATTTCTACTCACTTCATAGTTACCTAATTAGTGTTATTAAATGAATGGACGGGTAATATGATGGAGATATGGCAGTTAGAAAAGCCACTAGATCTATTTTAAGGTATTCATACGTCAAACCATGTGAAACGCACCTGTCACTTTTGATAGATATTATCAATATTTATAAAATAGCAATAATTCATTAGTTAAAAAAATGTTATCAATGTTAACTGCAAAAAAATACGTTTGTATTTTTTTTAAGTGGCTTCTGCTTACTGAAATCCTATAATACTCGGTCCTAAACAATTATGATCGACCATGTACAAATAATTCTGGATATAAACCCCGACCTCCCCATAGCTGAAAACCAGACTATACGAGACTGACAACTTTGTCAGTGTGCCCACGTTGACGGTTTAAAATAAATGAAAAAGTTTCATAAGTTTTATTGTTAAAAGTGTGATATACTATTCTAAAATAAGCTTGTATTTTTTTTTATTAGAGGTAGATATTTAAAGTGCATTTTATGAACCGACTGTTTATATCAGCTCACGACTTGCAAGCTAACAAATAAAATACCCAGCCCCCCTGCCGTTGATTCATCACCACCACATTTCACCAACGATAATCACCTCTGACAAGACGTGTATTAATCACAACTTGTGAATGTGAGGAATGCCAGGCCTCTACCGTGGTTCGGATTCCACGTTAAACTGTAGGTCCTCCATTTCATCTCACAATCACCCTACCATTACACATTAGCGTTAGGGCGTATAACCCGAACGGGTAGTAAGACGCGGTGCTAATAATAATAATAATAATAATAATAATAATAATAATAATAATAATAATAACCAACGATAATTTTTTTGGCCATACCGGGAATCGAACCCGGGACTTCTGGCTCAGTAGACAGACACGATACTGACTGAGCTAAGGTGTTGGAATTTATTTATAATTCATGAAAGTAAAATTGTGTTCAATTTTAAATAGAATTATAGAAGAAAATCAATTTCTTTTACCTAGCAAACAAAATAAGCGACAATCGTTAAGTTGAAGTAATTTGACAGTAAATGCATGCTCTACCCGGCGTTTATCTTTTCAAAATTTTGATGGGCTATCTACTTTCAAAAAGGAATAATATCAGCTCTTTTTTTTTTACTTGTGATCGAGTTATTAGAAAGTTAAAACAAATTGAGATAAAAATATAATGATTAGAGATAAACACCACATAAAGATAATTTAATGGGTTCTTGAAAAAAGTTTATAACCTTTTATATTGTTGTCACTATTTTAGGTTTGCGAAGATTTGTTTTTATTTATTTTGTAAATTAATGGTAGACCTTTCTTTGGAAGATATTGATTTGTTGTAAGTTTATTTTTTACTAAAACTTTGTTCATTTCGTACAATTTGAATAAGCCTGATGCATTCAATCGGTTATAAATTTTAACAATTATATAATACAAATAGGAAGCCAGGCTAAGATGGTATTGTCATGTAATGAAGATGTAAAGGGAGAGAAGATTGAAGGAAATGATGAAGATTAATAACATAGGAAAAATACCACAAGGGAGACTCGGCCACATGCTGGAAACATTTGATGATGCTGATGATAGTTTAAAAATAGATACATAGCTATATTTTATTTTTAGTCTAAAATCGGCAAGTGAAGATTTAATTTTGAAATTTTAATTTGGTCAATAGAATACCGCCACAATGTGGGTGTGTTGTTCAATCTTTACAGTTCTCTGTGTTATGGTTCTTAATTTATTTATTATTGGGTGTTCTGTCTCACGACAGGTTCATCCCTTTTGTCAGTGAGCCTAGACCGCCAATTGCCCTGTCCTCTGCCTCCTCCTCCAGCTCCCATAGTTTTCTTCTTTCCTTGAAGTCATACAACATTTGAATCCTCCTCCTTCCTAAGCTCCTCTTTCCCTCAACCTTTCCTTCTATGACGTCGTGCAGAAGAAATGTCCTCCTAAGGATGTGTCCGATCCAGTTTTAGACCAGGCGCTAGCTTACATTGAGAATGCATTTCAAGTATGACAAAATTTGACTTCTATTCCATGTTCTGGGGACTTAGACGATTATGATGTTGTCAATTCCGGGGGTGGTTAACAACCCGTGGGTGAGGGGGTGAATAGCGCGCTTGGGGTGGAATTTTGTTTCCCCTATAGCTTCCGGCTCATTCATCGTATCAAGATAAAAAAAAACCTAATGGTGTTCCTATTAGGTAGGGTTATAATTATGGACTTTGTTTTGCAGTTGAATTTTATTATTAAAGTAAATCCAATGAAAAAAGGGCAAGTAAAATTTAAAATAGCTACAATTATGTCCGTGGATGCATCTTGTATAGACCTTAGGTCTCAACTTCCTGAGAAGTTCTTAAATGCTTTTAAACAAGGACATTTTTCAGTAAAGCCGGAGAATGGAAAATTTAATTTTGTTGCTAGTGATCGTGACATTGAGAAAATACTTATCCTTTCTTCTAAAGTTATTGGTGGATTGACAGGAATATCCAGTAATATTCAATTGACAAACAAATGGTGTCTACTTTATCACAGTAAATCGTCATTGCATGAGACTGTTAGAGTATTATGATTTGATCTCAGATCCCATTGGTGACATAAACGAATATTCGCACAGTGAATGGGGCACAAATGTAAGAGTCAGAGATGAAGGTGATATGCCAAAAATTATCATATTCCTTTTTTAAGACGATAAACAGTGAAAATAAAAAGGTTTTCGTAACATTGTGAGTGGCTTAGTAGTAAATAGAGAAGAAGTAACATCATTCTTGCTCTGGGTGCAACCCATTGGTAAAGAAGTGTAGTTACGAAAATGTTTTAAACAGAGCGTTTAGTTGACAAAACGAAAAGCTTTTTTTCTCCTCTGAAACAGATTGCAGTTAAATCTTTCACATACTTAGCAACATAATCCAATAAGAAAGATAACCAGAAAAATAGGAACTTTATAGAAAATAACTATCTACATTATGATTTTCTTTTAGATATACAGAGACACACTAGTACTGCAGAGTTGATAAAGCATCAGTAATGCTTAATCCCCCCCACCTTGGTCTTTCATGGTCCTTGGTCTGGCATTCTCAAAAAAAGCAAGAAAGCAAAATTTATTAATGAAATCACAGTAGAAAGCAATTTCACAAGAAATATGAATATATTTCCACTTAGTCCGGAAGAAGTGCACTTTATGGATGTAATGGAACTTATACATTCAGTATCCTTTGTGGTCCTATCGAAGACTAAAACATTTGGGGATTTATCAAGTTTTCATTTGGACAGAATAAGAAAAGGCTGCAACAGACTAATTTTACACGCATTGACGTAGTTTTTGACACGTGCGAGAAATCATCCATAAAATTTTAAAACCAAGAGAGAAGATCAGCTAGTGAAGATTCACTTATCGTGAGAATAACTTCCAAGATAGTAGTCTAGATACCTACACAGTAAGGAAAACAAAACCCTTTAATGTCTGTTCCTATCAAATTTCATTTTACAGAATGCTTAGGTTCCAAAGGCTGTCCTCTTGTTAGTGGTGGAGAGTATCTTAATGGAACCGAATACTCTGAGAAAAACGATGAAAAACGTGTTTCCAGTGTAGCATGCCATTTATATAATATGACATCTACAAATAAAACTACTCCATAATGACAATTCCAACAAGATAACAAGTACTAATCCATTCCAATAAGAAGAGACAGTTGGTGACTCACTCAGAATTGATGTTGCCGGGAAACGCCTAAGCGTCGAGGAACATTGCCCCATCGCACCATTTCGGCATCGCGAGCATTTTCACGTCTTGATCGAAGGGCACACGTTGAAGAAAAGAAATATAATTGTCTCTGCTCGCCACACCTTCTGACAGCGCTAGTGAGAAAGTGGAGTTATTTCGCAACTCTTCCCCCCTTCTCCCCTTATATCTCCATGTTCTGTTGCTATATAACGGATTCCCTGACTCAATTTTTTTTGTATTCCATTGTATTTATTCACCGGAGGAGGAAATACTCCATAAAACTTCAGCATCGAGGACTACTGGTGGCCACGATGTATCAGGCGTCGGTATCACCACCGCATCTCAGAGGAAGCCTCTTCTGAGACTATGAGTATCATGTCAGAATATCTGACGTTGTTTTTTATGTCCATCAGACATAGTTTCATGTATTAGAATGTCTTGCTTTATTTCCTATGTCCACCAGACATAGTGTATTGTGTTATAGTGTCTGAGTTATTTTCTATGTCTATCAGACACAAGTTTTAGTGTCAGAAGGTCTAAAATTATTTTCTATGTCCATCAGACATGTCAGGATAGCTGACGATTATTTACCTATGCCCATAAGGCATAGTTTAAATACGAGGGCTCTATGCTCTACATATGTATAGGACCAGGTGATTGAGTATACCGAGTACATGAATTTGATTTCCTTTTCTAAGTCGTTAAGACATCGTTATATTTTTATGACACCCTAAACGGTATGATCTCTTTTAGAATTTCTTTATGGCTACAGTCAGATCATCTAACACTTTTTTCTTGGACCTAGCTAGGTCAGTGACTGGTTGAAGTCACGATGGCACCCTTGTTTGTGTAGCTATTTACGGTGCGCAACCTGTGGGAGCACTGCTAGATTGAAGTAGTGGCCCGCGAGGATAATGCTTTCTTTCAGCCCCTTTAGGCGCCATATTTATATAATTGTTAAAAGATAGTTTTTATTAGCTATTCTATGCCCTAGTAATGGGTAGATGTATAATTTTACTATTGATTGATCTCGCAGTACTCATTAGGAAATGACCGTCCTTAGTAAATTACTGTGTAGATACCTGATTGTTAGCCATCTATTATTTGTAAAATGGAAGCTCCTCCTATAGTATATTATTCTTTGGTTTTCGTAACTCTCCATTAGGGTTAATAAAAGCTAGCTAGCTTAAATAATATTCTTCTTAGTAACTCTAAAAATATAGGACTTGATGGTAAGTTTCTATTTTCAATTGTTTCATTATTTTTCATCATTAGACCTCTTAGGTATTAGTCTGGTATTAGCCTGGCTAAATCGTCTTTTTGTATATTGCCTAGAACTTAATTCCCCTTTTAACTTTTGCCGAGTTGTGACAGACGCTTCCTCGTTAGAGTAAGAGCGAATATCCCTATTTCTAGATTTATTAAACTAAACGAAATGTTCTATCTAACTTCTGTCGGTTCCTTGTCTACAAAGTATTAATACCTATTCGTCCAACCTAATGTTTTCTACCTCGATAACGGAATACAGTTATCGTTAATTAAATGAATTAAAATCTTGTCACTCATATGTAATTCTATATCTTATTGATTGCTTTTTAATAAACTTATTTATTAATCTTATATATTTCTGTGATGCGTTTTCCTTCCCTTTCCTTCATCAAGTATAACTTATTTAATTGTGTACCAACAATCGTTTCTTTTTCTACGTGATAGGAGAAGCAACGATTCACCAGGGTAACACATTTCGCAAGCTATCACTTGGAGGCTGATTCTAGAAAGTTCTTTCATGCTTATGAAGCTGTCCAACAGAACTATTTATGCGTTATTGTTATTCACAGTCCTGACACTGATGTTTTCATACTTAGAGAATTTGATTTTGGAATCATTCATAACTTTTGGTTGTATTGTCCTTTTGATAATTGCCGGGGTCAGTGAAAATAAAAGATTTATTGGGTGCCACATTACTTCAGAGTATTATCGAGATGTAGTTCTGCCAGTGTTGCATGCTTTGACAGGGTGTGACATAACAAGTAAACTGGGTAAAAAAAAGAGTCCTAAAATCTGCAAAGTAAACAGTAAATATCGATACTTAGGTCTCTTAAACTTAAATACAATAGCCCCATGGCTTCTTTGGTGCTGACTGACAGTTCACAGCTGACAGCTGACGGATTTGAAAAGCTACCAGATCAAATTGTGTATCCCTACGCCGAACCATATGATCTGCAAAAAACATGTGTTTAGCATGCTGTCACTTCTGACAGTCAAAATTTAGGTATATACCTAAATGTTGACTGTCATAAGTCAGCTGTGAGCTGTCAGTCAGCACCAAAAAAGCCATGGGGCTACTGTACCTTTGTAGAAAATCAACTAAAAGTACTTGAGTTGTTATATTTACAGCATATCAAGGAACTTGGACAAGCTTGTGATGCGAGTAGACACATTTTATTTTGGGCCAACCTTAAAGTCTTAAATAATATTAGTTCTTTAACCTACACTTCTGATAGTTTTCGACTTCGTGTACTCCGAGTATTAGCTCAACTTCATATTTGGGAGAATTCATTGAATGTATATGTTGAGCCACTTGATCTGTTGAGATTTGGCCACGCTACAGATTCTGAAGGTAACATACAACATGTTCTAATGAAACAATCCGTAAAAAANTTGTTGAGCCACCTGATCTGTTTGGATTTGGCTACGCTACAGATTCTGAAGGTAGCGTACGACATGTTCTAATGAAACATTCCGTTAAAAAAAATCTGCTGCTCCCATGCAAGTGTCAAAATTTATGTTTGAAAAGTTTTTACCTTTGTAATTCAAGCGAAACTTGGTTCTGTTCCCGTCACGTTAACGGCAGCAGGAACTTCAACGACAACGAAATAGGTATTGACGAGGAAGAGAACGGTGAATAAGATAATTTGCAATTAGCTTTGCATTGTGAGGTAAATAACATTCTTTTGAAGACTAACAACTATTTAACATTTAACTCTTAATTTTAAGAAATTAACTGAAATGTATTTTGTGTATTGAATTTTAATTTGTTCAGGCATAAAACAATACTTATTTGGATGACACATTATTCTTATATATATTAAAGCCCCTTCATTGTTTAAGTGTTGGTATTAGTGAAATATAAGTTAACTTAAGCTGCCACCGTTAGCACCCAACGTAAATAGAAACCATTACATTTTTAAAAAATCTTGATACGATGAATGAGCCGGAAGTTATAGTGGGAACAAAATTCCACCCCAAGCGCGCTATTCACCCCCTTCCCCACGGGTTTTGGACCACCCCCGGAATTGACAACATCACTTTTCATGCTCGCCTGAGCCCCCAGAACATGGAATAGAAGTCAAATTTTGTCATACTTAAAATGCATACTCAATGTAAGCTAGCGCCTCCACTGTTTGTTTTGTACCGAAAAATCACATCCAAAAATGGTTCTTCATAAACTTCAGACCTATGGAAGCCCTATATCTCCAAACGAGTCTTAAGTTTAGCGTGTACATTTATTTACACTTATGTATACTGAATTATTCCATTACTCAATACTTTCAAATTTAATTACACCTACCCATCTCGTTCCATGGTTTTTATTATTTTTATCCAATGTTATTTATGATTATTTATATCAATCTAAATATTGTATAAATAGTTTTTATAAATGTTTTAAGGATGAAGGTTGATATCTAACCTGATGGTTTTCTCCAAAGACATTTAAATTTCAATTTGATATCACATATTTTTAAACATGTACAAGTAGTAGAAGTGTACTATTATATTATAATTGTCATCTTGTCAAATGTTCATGGTTTTTATCCTGCTATATTATACACTCTATCACACTTTTAATTTTTAACTTAAACAAAAGTGGTCCGCTGTCTTAACTACGATTTTGTTACTCCTTACTTACAAATCTTTAGAATTTTTTCTGAAATGATTGGTGTACAATTATGTTTAAAGAATTTCAAACCATATAGGTTTTACTTTACAGAAGGTGTTTTTGCTCAAAACCAAAGGTCGTTTCATATTTTGAACTTACGACCAGAATTTGAATGACTTTTACCAAAAAGTTTATCCCTACTTAGTGTTAGTACACTCCGTCTACTATGAAAGGTAGCAAGCTTACCTTGCATCATTCCACTATGGTGTAGGTTGTAAGATAGGATCATAGTGTAATCAGTCAAGGTAAGATTGCTTACCTTTCGGGGTAAAAGGAGCGTTGTTCATTGACAAAACTGAAGAAAAGAGGTAAGTTGTTAAGATAATTTCAGACAACTAATTATATAATATATAGTTAAGCCAGACTGCGGTGATTTGTTTGACCGTTTTTTGGATAGCGTATTATTTATGATAAAATTGATTAATAGCTTATGTTTAATATAATCATATTTATATAAATCAGAAGATGTAATCTGGCCAGCTTCAGTGGCCTAATGGTTTGAAGCGTCACTCTCAGGTTTGACTGGCCTGCTGATCGGGGTTCGAATCCTGGTCGGCTCTACCGAGGGGGAGATTTTCCTAAATGGTTTCTCTTTCTCCTTCCAGGTAAATTCAGGTTGATTACCTCTAAAAAAATGCCCCCTTCCTCATCCATAGCCTATTATATTAATTATCATATATGATAACCTGAACAGGTAGTAAGACGCGGTGGTAGAAAAAATAATCCGACGATGCCACTGGTATAGAGTCCACTGAGGCATCCATCACAATTATCCTTCTATAACTGCAAGTTTAACATGCGAGGTGGCCCCCCTTGACTTAAGCAAAGCAACTTCCTTGAAGGCAATCCAAGCCCAGCTATCCCTTCGCCTTCTTGCGCCCCCCCCCCTCACCCCACACCCACAAACCACCCTCTCATTTTCCCTCTTCACCCCTTTC
>CABFWO010002843.1:49090-62742 GCA_902155825.1 Timema genevievae | reverse complement strand
AAAAAAAAACAAAAAAAAAACACTGCCCTTTCAAGTCAAAGTCCACGTCGTGTGATGGGTAGGATAAAGAAGGGGTGGGAGGGGAGGGTTCCATCCCTGCTATTCCTTCCACCCCTTCCCTCAAATACAAAAAGTAGTATTATGAAAAAAAAAACTGCATGACCATCAACGCAATATCGTGCCTCGCCATATCGAAACCCATCGCTCTATCCATCCATCCAACACCTGACCCACGTGAGTTAGAGGGGAGGGGGGTGGAGGTTGTGTGTGGGAGGAAGGGGGAGGGAGGGTTGTCCTCTCACCTTCATCATCATTGTTTATGAATATCATTATCACTTCGTATCATCTGCGCTGCCTAATTGTTCTCAGGGCCTTCCAAAGATAATGTTAATGACCTCCTTTTCGGGCCGGATAATGATCACAAGACCTTCCCTCTCTCTCTTTCTATCTATCTATTTTCCTCAGCTGTATTCAGTCTTTAGAAGGCTGTGTGTGTGTGTGTGTGGATGGAAAGACGTTGCTTTCCCTTTAGGGAAAAGAGGGGCCTACCTAGTCTCGTCTTACCTCCCCCCCCCCTCGAGTGAACCAATTACTGATAATAACGCTAAAGGAGTGAGATAAAGTCTAACCCCCACTCCCACCTCAACTCTTCCCCCTCCGCCAACTTTCAATCTTCTTCTTCTTCGTCTCACCTGGCGGGAGGGGTGTGTGGAGGGGTGGAGGGAGGGGGTTGATTGACGATCATGGACACTGCTCCATTCGTTAAGAGCAGAGAAGTTATATATATATATTTATATACATAATAATTATTGTTAAGAGAGCAGTATCATCATAATCACCATAATAACCATAATCATTATTTATTTTAAAGGTGCTCACCACAATTATTTTGGGTCGTTAGTATGTTAGGAGCACGTTTTTAGTGAACTCAGAAAAACCCGTATATTTCAGCTATCTTGTAGTGACAATTAAAAAAAAATTATTCCTCAAATGTTAAAGAGTCATATTTTTTATGTGAATTTTTATTAGTGTATCCTTTTTTCTGGTCGCATGGTTTAAGGTGTTAATCTAATGATAGACTGTATTGCTTTTTTATTTTTTATTTAGCACCATGTCTTACTACCCGCTCGGTTTGTACGCCTCTGTACTAATTACGCTAATGGGATAGGAATAGGGAAGGTTGAATACAGAGGAAGTGTACCCACATTATCCATGGATGGAGAGTGGAAAACCATTTAGAGAAAAACCACCCTCGGTACACCCGACCGGGATTCTAACCCCAATATCCTCGTACGTATTCAGTCCTGGTCTATTTTGAGAGTGACGCCTTATACGGCTTGACCACCGAAGTGGGTTATTATATTTTTAAATCGAGTTTAAATTTTTTTTATCGGCGTTGAAAACTCAAGATATCGTCCTTTTCCCCTCGTCTTTAAAANAGGTAATTTTTCCTTAGAGCGGACAACTGAATATGGGTTATTAAAGTAGTTTAAGAGTGATATTTTCCAGTATAAATGGGGTGTACACATGTATGTACATACATATAATATATATACACGATAAGCTTATATACATACATACATACATACATACATATTAAAAAGAACGTATATTTTCAACGTAATCGTCTGAAAGTCGTGAAGAAATAAATGTGGTCATAAGGTCACGACATATTAAACAAACAGACATTTCTTTTTCTCATCAGAGACTGGGACTGCTTGCACACACACACACACACACACACACACACACACACACACACACACGGAAACCAGGACAGACCCCCGGGTTAATATGACCAGGTCTCGTGTACAACCTTGCCTTCCTTCTTGACGGCCTATCTTTTTGACGATCTGATTACTTTTTGCTCGCACATGCACGACCGATCACGGGACTTAGCGAGGATTGAGGGTGGTAAAAGGGGATGGTGGAGGGTAAGATAGAGACAGTGAAAGGCCAAGGATATGTAGGACAAAGAAAATACCTGTATAAAATAACACAAATTCTTGATAATAAGGGAGAGAAAATTGGGACTTAATAATGTCTGGAATATATACATGTATATAAAGAGTTTTATACATAAAGAGTTATATAGACCTATTCAACATATATTTGAATGAAACAATACATACGGGTTTAGAAAATATGGATTAATAGAACAGGAGATTGTTGAAAATATTATGTTAACAGATGAACCATTTTAAGACTGGAGGAAGAGTGTAAAAATAAGTTTTAGAACATATTATCAGTATATAGAATATTATGTTAACTCTTCTTTTCTGTTCTTTTCTGTTCCAAAGTGTTCTTTCTTCGTTTGCTTTTATTAGCACTTCTGTGATTGATAACATCCCCATCAATGATATTTTCAACATTCTTCTGTAAGTTTCAAATGCTTCTAATCTTTTCCTATCATTTGCGCCAATGGCCCTTGTTTCACATCCGTAAAGATCAACGCTCCATACATACTTAATAGAATTAAAAATACCATTTTTCTCAAGAACGAGTGAAATTTTTATGTTAATATTTTCAACACCCTTTCTAAGATAATGTATCGATGTTTATTAATTGTTACATTTTCTTATTTTTTGTTGTGAAGCCGGCAGTTTTCTATTGAATGATGTCAATTTTATCGATATTTGATCATTGTTCAAATCATAGATGAGGTGTGTATATAAAAAGTATAACTTAATCAACATGCTTCTATTCTTGAACAAATTGTTTCCGAAAAGAAAATTGGAAACCAATACAAATTCTTGAAGATAGCCGTTTGTTCCCATGGCTCTGTATTTCCACGGCCAAATGAAAAGGGTCAATCGTCTTAAGGAAGAAATTGAAAACAATCAATTTTCTCAAACTCGGATCTAACGATTTTCATTAAAATTCTTATACAGGCACTGTTTAGCATTAAAAACAAAATGGTGCATCTAAAGTTCTCATTATAATCGACTTAAAGCGTACTTAACATTAGCAGAAATCTCCCATTTTGATCACATCTCCGTAACTCTTTGCGATATGAAATAACTGCATTGCAAAGTTGTAGTACAGTACTATTAAAAATAAGCAACTTTTATTTGAAATAATATTTTGTAGATCAATATATTCAGAGTTACAGGAAATATATGTATATTTTTTAATCGAGCTTAGGTGAATGGGGAATTTAAAATGCACAGAACAAATAATATGTTTCTATAATACTTGAAAAGATCAGGTGGACAGATGTGATTCTTCGATACAAAACAAACTGTATTGGAAAGATCATTAGGAGGAACTCTCTTCTGTACAACGTCATAGAAAGAAAGGTTGAGGGAAAGAGGAGCTTAGGAAGAAAGAGGACTCAAATATTCAATGACTTGAAGGAAAGAAGAACATTCTGGGAGCTGAAGGAGGAGGCAGAGGACAGGGCGCATTGGCGGTCTAAGTTCACTGACAAAAGGAATGGACCTGTCGTAAAACAGAACACCTAATATTAATAATAGTAATAATAGATTATAATATTTCATGTATGCTCTTTGGTGAAATGAGACGTTCTTTTTTTTCCCCATTCTGTTTCTAATACAATGTATATTATCTCGTTTCACATACATTTCAAGTTTATTAGTATAATTTAGATATTAAGGAGTGAAAAGTCTGTGTGATATTTATTTTCACCATTAATAGTCTTGTTATTAATGTTATAAAAATTTACTAGAAATGAATACCCCATCAGTAAATAATCATGTCGTGTATTTATACCTGTCTTGCCCGAGATGGTTATAAGGACTACGATATATCGAGCACCAGTCATTACCCTATCTGTCACGCCACGGTAGGTACGTGTGTGCTGGTGTGCGTGCTATTATTAGGGTGGAGGTGCACACACAGACACACACATACACGCACACACACACGCACACACACACAAACAGTAACAAACTAGCATCATGACACAATGCTCAACATGTTACCTATACAATTATCTCCATTTGGAGATGTCTACGTCGGGTGGGCTAAGTGGTAGCGTGGCCACTAAGTTGAAGGTCATTGGTTCTATCCGGTATTGATGCCTGGGAGAATGTGATCTTATAACTGCTAAGGCAGAGGGCCTTTCAATGGCACAGATTTATTTTTTGTCTTGAACTAGTTTCTTTGTAAATGGTCTATGTTTTTTAAAATTGAATAAAAATAAAGCTTTTTTAGTTTGTTCCCCCGCCCCCCACCCTTAAAAATGGCCGGTATAAATATTCCTGCAAGGATATAAATTTAAAAATCACCCGTGGAAGAAAATATCTATCTAGAATAGGAGACAAGAAAAAGGTAATTTTGAAAAACATATAAATTCTGTCCTGGAATAAACAGTAGAGTGAGTGTTTATATTAGTCAGAAGAACAGGAGACGTGTCATCAGAAGATAAGCTAGAGACCTCACAGAATGAACTACTCATTTCCTCCACGCCCTTTCTATTTCGTACACTGGCGGTTCATTAATCATTATTATGATAAGGCTCGGAGTACTCAAGGGGATATGATATATTTATTATTATTATTATTATTATTATTATTATTTAGCACCGCGTCTTACTACCCGTTCGGGTTATACGCTTAAGTACTAATTACTCGCTTAAGTACTAATTACGCTAATGGATTAGGAAATGGGAAGGTTGAATTTAGAGGAAGTGAACCCGCATTTGCGTGGAGGGAGAGGGGGAAACCATTTAGGAAAAACGCCTCCCAGTTCACCCGACCGAGATTCGAACCTCGATCTCCCCGTCCTCGACAGTTGGGATCAACACGACTAGCGCGTTAGCCAACTACGCCACCGAGGCGGGTGATATGAGATATTGCCAATTGGATGTTGCGCTTAAGTTAGATATTTAACAAATATTTATTAATACATGAGTTTGGAATTTACTGGAACAAATAAAAAACTATTTTCTATAACCCTATACATATAATATATAAATATAGTTTAAAAGTTGCTATTTTCCTCTCTGAAAAGTCCAAAAATGCACCTATTACTGTTGATCATTAAAACCTAAAGGCTCGGGAAACGAAAGGTAACTGTTATAGGAGCGTAGAATGGATCCTTGTTAATAGAATGATGTCATTTTATAGGGTGGGTCACAATACATATTGTATTGTAATTTGTATTTTCCTCATCGCCTGTTTGTTCTCCTACTGACGGACAGCTCCACCCAGGAACGTTATAAGCCCACTTGGTTTCTGGGAGTTTAGGAGTCTCTGCTCGACTATTCTAGCGCCTTAAGTACCAAACTTTTTTTTTTAGTTAAATTCATTCTAATTTTGTCTCTAAAATTTACTCTACATACTTTACATTATGGCCTATTATAATTACGAACAAAATTTTCAAAAATTTGATATTTGTAAGCTAAAGATTGATAACATTTTATTACATTATTAGTGTTATTTTATAGGTATTTATTATATCTATCAAAAGTAACAGGTGCAGATCACAATGCTTGATGTATGAATATATGAAGGGAGTAACTATTCTAGCTGTAAGATAAGACCCATCCTATGAAAAGTGAACTGAAGCTATTCAGTAACCATCTAGACTAATTGAACTGAAGTTACCCAGGAACTGTCTAGACTCATAGAACTTAAGTTACTCCCAGTAACTGTCTATACTTGAACTGAAGTTACCCAATAACTATCTAGACTAATTGAACTGAAGTTACCCAGGAACTGATAATAACATAGAACCGAAGTTACCCAGTAACTGTCTAGACTCATAGAACTGAAGTTACTCCCAGTAACTGTCTACACTTGAACTGAAGTTACTCCCAGTAACTAGTAAAGCCCAGCCAGTGGTAGAAAAGAGAGGTGTGCTGTACGTTGAGTGGGTGTGCTATGAACCTCACTCCAGTTGAGAGGCACACCACATCAAGAGTGGAGGATATCGTGTCCGTGTTTAGTTACAGCCTGGATTGACTTGGTCACGACTTGCCGTGAAATATCGCACGGGGGTTCGGTTGTGTGGACACTAGGTACCTACTGTCGGAGCACTCTAGCTCAGAGGGTTGCACTGCGCATGCGTGCTCAACATCACAAACACAAGGGCTAGTGTGGACATTAGGTACCTACTGTTGGAGCGCTCTAGCTCAGAGGGTTGAACTGCGCATGCGTACTCAACATCACAAATAAACACACGTTTAAGGCGATGGAATAGTTGAGCAGAAATCTCTAAACATCCAGAAGCCAAGTGGGCTTATAAAGTTCTTGTGTAGAGATCTCTGGTAGTAGGAGAGTAAACAGGGGAGGAGGAATAATGCGGATAAATATTTTAAATTAAAATTGATTTGCTTATTTAACTATAAAAATTTATATTAAATATATTAAATATTATTAATTATTTTTTATTTCAATGATTTAGATATATAATATAAAGATTTAATTGAATATAATTAAATATTATACATTACCATTAAATTAAATATTACATTTAATTAAATTAATTATTATATAGATACAAATAACTTATTATTATTATCACCGCGTCTTACTACTCGTTCGGGTTATACGCACTTAAGCTAATGTGTAATGGTAGGGTGACTGTGAGATGAAATGGAGGACCTACAGTTTAATGTGGGATCCGAACCACGGTGGAGGCCTGGCATTCCTCACATTAACAAGTTGTGATTAATACACGTCTTGTCAGAGGTGAAGGAAGGGTTTGGGCAATCAGATAAATCTGTGCCGGGACCGAGGATTGAATCCCGGGCCCCCAGACCACCAGGTCACCTTTTTTTTATTCTAAATAGTTTTTTTTACTCTTACGCTACGCAAATTTGGGTATAATAGCTTGGGTGGGGGGGGGGAGGAAGGTTTTCATTAAACTAATATATAAAGTGAGTTATCCTCAGAAAAATCATCCTGCTAATCACAATTTTTACTTTTCATATTAAAATTAAAAAAAAGTTGGTCAAAACTTTTTTTTATATTGTCAATTTTTAAAAATATTTTAAAAAATTACCCTCAAATAACTTATATTTAAAAAAATATAAAAAACTTATTCTTCACTAAAAACAATAAGATTTATTTTCAACTAGATACTGTATATCAGGCCAGTTTCAAAAGATTTAAAATTTTGTAAAATTTATTGAAAAAAGTTACTCTTAAATTTTTTTTTTCAGAAATATAAAGATATTTTAATATTTATTATTTAAAATTGTCCTAAAAAAACATTATGATCCAAAACTTTCAAGTCATTTTAAAAAATATTAATTTAAATTTGTAAAAAAAAAAGTAGTCATAATTAAACTATCCTTAACGATTTCCCACCTTAAAAACAAGTATAGGCTACGTGCCCACACGATGCGAGTATCTCGTGCTGTTAAGGGGGCCGCCTAAGTATACGAGATATTGCCAATCAGATGTTGCGTTTAGGTTAAATATTGACAAAACCTTCAACATTTTACGAGTTTGGTGTTTACTGGAATGAACACAGAACTACTTTGTACGTCCTATGCATACATATAATTTGTAAACATAGTTTAAATGTTGACACCGTTCATTATGAATAATTCAAAAATCTACATATATTTCTGTTGCTCATTAGGAGCTAAACGTCCCGAGAAACGAAAGGTAACTGCTATAGGAGCTTGGAATGGATCTATAGGAGTAGAATGATGTAATTTAATAGAGAGAGTCACAACACAGTGTATTTATATATACAATACAATACATACAATACTATATATATTAACATTAACTAATATATATTACAATAAGTTATTCTGGTGACCTGGTGGCCTAGGGGTAAGGTGTCAGTCTTCTTTGTTGGGGGTCCGGGGTTCAATCCTCGGTCCCAGCACAGATTTATCTGATTGCCAAACCCTTCCTTCACCTCTGACAAGAAGTGTATTAATCACAACTTGTGAATGTGAGGAATGCCAGGCCTCCACCGTGGTTCGGATCCCACGTTAAACTGTAGGTCCTCCATTTCATCTCACAATCACCCTACCATTACACATTAGCGTAAGTGCGTATAACCCGAACGGGTAGTAAGACGCGGTGCTAATAATAATAATAATACTATCCTCAGCACACCCTTCTGGTATTCGAACCCCAATCTCCACGTCAACGTAACTCTCAGTATATAGTGAGAGTGACGCCTTAGCCCATGTTACCACCGAAGCGGGTCCCCAAGCTACGATAGACTATATGAAAAAGTATGAACTATTTTGTCTTACAGTATTTTGTCGAGGTTTTTTTTTTCCGTGCAACAAACCGTGAGAGATTCGATCTTGTGATCCCGACAACACAGATTCTTGCTAATCTCCAATTGGCCCGACTACTCTGCGTGACCACCGGCCACGTGTTACACGCATTTGTAAAATGTCACGGCGTAAAAAAAAAAGTTAGAGAAAAAAAAAGCGGGGGATAAAAATACTGTATCTAAACGTAAAACTTTCCCTTTACGTATTCACATATACAATTAATACTCGATCTAGTTTTATGTAACGTGCAATCAAACTTCCATGAGAAAGGGCCTTATCTGACAACTAGAAAATAGTAACTAGATCTACTTTCACGTACCCATCTCGGTGGCGTAGTTGGCTAACGCGCCAGTCGTGTTGAGCCAGACCACCGAGGTGAACTGGGGGTGGTTTTTTCCTAATTGGTTTTCCACTCTCCCTCCACGCAAATGCGGGTTAACTTCCTCTAAATTAAACCTTCCATATTCCTAATCAATTAGTGTAATTAGTACTTAAGCGTATAACCCGAACGGGTAGTAAGACGCGGTGCTAAACAAATACTTTCACGTATTCATACGTCAATTCATGTGACCTTAAGCATTCACTTTTTGATATACATGTATATCTTTTCTTTAGTACCGCGACTTACTATCCACGTGAGATTACTTGCATATATACTAATTATGATTAGGTGTTAGGGATGAGTAAGGTCAAATTTAGGAGAAGTGTACCCACATTTTGGTGTAAGTAAAACTACCTTAAGTAAACCCAACGGGGATTAGAACCCCAGTCTCCGCGTCATCGGAAGTCCAGTTGTGAGATTTACGACCATTCAGCCACCGAAACGGGGTTATAAAAGTAGTTAGATCTACTTTTACGTATTCATACGTCCAGTCACGTGATTTGTAGCTGTCACGTTTAATAAATATTATCAATGTCTATAAAATAACAATAATATTAATAGAGTAAAATGTTAACGATGTTGTCTTGAGGTAAAGTGCTCACCTTAGGGTTCAAACCCAACCGAGGTCGATTGATTTTTCTTGAGCGATAATAATCCGGATCACAACTTCCTTCAGAGAGGAAGTAAAGCCGTCGGTCCTAATGTCGATCGTGGACATTTGACAGAACCATGGAAGGTATGTGAAAATACCTTTCCCAGCAGAATTGGTAGGCTCTTTAGCTCTCGCTCATAGACATTCTCGTCTGTTGATATAATCAGTCGGTTCAGAAATTGTGTGTTAAATACCTCAAATAAATAAAGTTATCAATGTTGGCCATAAAAAATAATATTGTATATTATAAAATATCTCTTCTCATGAAAATTGGTCTATAGTTACCCTTTTTAAACAACAGAGAACATACGTTGTATTTTGTTTTTCCTTTGTTACCCCCCCTTCCCTCACCCTCCTCCTATTACCAGGACGTGTGTATGTGTGTGATGGGTGGGAGTTGAACAAAGTCGTGATTGGACCGTGGAAAAGAAGCGCGTCTAACCTGGAAGAAAATAGCGTCTGTCGTAACAGAGCTTTCCGTTCCGCTGTTTATAAACCTCCCCACCCACCCACCTACCCACCACACCCATCCTCCTTTTTTTTAAACGGAGCGTGTGTATGTGTGTGGTATTTAGATAATTTCAATCCTTCAAAATGTCATTTCACCTCTTTTTTCCATGGGAGTAATTCTCAATCATTAACTCATTTCGTGTGCTTTTTTTTAAGATGGGTTTCAGTCGCGGTTAGTGTGATTTTTAAAGTAAGACGAAAATAAACGTGATTTGACTATCTAACTATAAAAGAATATGATATTTAGATGGGTCTATAACCATAATCAACACATATAATCGTTTTGTCTATTTAATCCATAATGGTACGCACATTCGTACAGATGTAATTGTAACATTGGCAGTAAAAAGCCCCTCCAGAGTCGAAGATAGTTGCGTCATCTGATAGCTCATGTTATAAATTGATTACTCATTTGTAGATGAAGATTTACACACGTCCATCACAGACTTTGCCTTAAATTTGAGTGAAAAATTATCTTGGGGCAGGGGACGATTCCTGGATAGTTCAGTGGTTAGAGCATTAAAGTATTAAGTCAGAGGTCCTGGGTTCGATTCCCGTGTCAAATTTATGAATATGATATTTAGATGTGGCTTTAACAGTATCTAACAAAAATAATAACTATTTAATCCATCTAAGATTAAGAGTAGTTTACTTAAGATGAGGTGCTGTTGGGCGTAAGTTTAGGGCAGAATTTTTTAAGTTTTTATAGCATAAACATTTATTTGGCCAAAATAAATCAAATATTCCTTCTATAGAAACATAAGAGTTTAATTTTCTTCACACGGTGATATCAACAGATGTTGAATATCTATCAAGGATGTCCTGGAATTTAATGACAACTTTTTCTCTTCATTTAAAAAGTTTCTCATCTAATGTTGCTATGCTCATGACAGATATTCAACAACTGTTGATATCAACGTGTGCAGAAAACTAATATCTATGTTTCTACCGGAGAAATATTTGATTTATTTTGGTCAAAAAATGTTTATGCTATAAAAACTGCAAAATTCACTCACAAAATTCGTACTCACTAGCACCCTACCTTAAGGGTGAAAAGAGAAGAAAAAGTTTTTCCTCAAACTCTACTCTAACGATTTTGATTAAAGTTCGTATCTCGGCACTGTTTGACATTAAAAATAAAATGGAACATCTCATGTTCTCATCAAAATTATTTTTGGGTACCTTGCATAATCGTACATTTCCTATTTTGATAATTCATCAGCAACTATTTGAGATATGAAATAACTTATCTTTGTTGTAGTCTTGTAGAACTATTAATGATAATATAAATATTTTATTTATTATATGTTTTTATAAAACCAACAATTTCTGAGCTAAAAACAAATATATACTATTTTTAATTAAGTTATTTTAAAATTAATTTGAATCTTATGATTTTTGGTAAACAAAAATGTTTCTCTTTTCTCAATTTTCCTGTAACAATGTTCCTAGTATCTAATAACATAGAGTAAGTAACAATGTATATTATTTAATTTATGATCCTTGTTGTAGTGTTTCTACAACAATGTATAGACCTATTATTTCGTTTAACAAATCTTACGAGTTTTTAATAAATGCCTATTTTTAAAATAAAAGCGGTAGAAGGTTCGTGCGGTGCACTGTACAATTTTTTTAATTATTTTTTTTAGTAATAAGTACAAAGTATTTCCGTTTTGACCATGGTAACATTTTAACGCATCAGATATCTTGTAATCTGGAACACACGCAATACTTCCTTTTTCTTCATCTTGTAATTTTGATTGTCATCTGACGATGGCAATAAGGGGAGAGGGGGTAGGGGAAATAGAGGTGAGGAAGGGGAGGAGTTCGACTCCATCTTTGTGTCATTGTGGTTCAGTCACGCTCCAGGGGAAAGAATTGGCCTCGGGAATGATTGGTGAAGGGTAATCCACTATTATTATTACTATTATTATTATTAGACTAATGTTTTTGATCAATGCGCTCGTCATTTAACTTGAGGCCGTTAATCAGGTGATTGCCGGGTAATCAGATAGATGCTGATTATGTTCCCGATGAGTAGAGTAGTAGGTCAGGCGTTTCATAGAATTTGAGGGTATAAATTTCAAAAACAGCTCAAGCTTAGATTAAAATTAGCAACCATATTAATCGGTTACGGATTAAATTGTGTGCTGTAAAAAATAAATAATTTCACGCCCTGTATATTGATGTATTAAATATATAAATCACGTAAAATAATCAAAATAATCTTGGCCGATCACGTGAATGAGTATTTAAGTTGGGGATGGAGGAGAAGCGAGGTAAGGACAGTTTTTTTTTTTTTCAGTTTTCATATCAAAACTTTTCTTCGTTGAAAATAAATCAAATATTTATCCAGTAGAAACATAGTGTTTAATTCTCTTCACATGTTGATATCAACAGTTGTTGAATATCTGTCAAGGGTGATCTGGAATTTAATGACAACTTTTTCTCTTCATTTAAAAAGTTTCTCATCTAATGCCGCTATGCTCATGACAGATACTCAACCATTTGTTGATATCAACATGTGAAGAAAATTAAACTATATGTTTCTACGGTCGAAATATTTGATTGATTTTCGACAAATAAAAGTTTTGATATAAAAACTGGAAAAAAAAAAACACTTACCTCTCGCGTCCCCTACATCCCCACCTTAATTGGAACGGATTTAGTGGACCCTAGTTTGGTTCTAAGGGAAGTTACAATAATTTTATTTATCACCACTTTTTCTACCTGTCCATGTTGTAGGCTACACATGATCACAATTACTTTAATAGAGTTGGGACGAGGAAGGAAATATTTTAGAGATAATCTATTCTCATTTTTTTGTGTGGAAAGAAAAGAGGAAATCACTTAGGAAAAACGACCCTCAGTAGACCTGACAGGTATTTGAACCCCGATCTCCCCGTCATAAGCAGGCCGGTCTAACACGAGAGTGACGTCCTAGAGCATTCGGTCATTGAAGCGAGTATATAATATATTATATATTTATACCAAATTTAAGAACACAAATCAAAGCCTATCAGTATTGAAGCTTGAATAGTTGAGCTGGCCTATATTTATGAAATTATTATTGTTTACATCGACCTCGGTGGTATTGGGGTAAATTGCTCGCCTCAGGACCCGATGTTTGTGGGTTCGAACCCAGCCAGGGGTCAATGAATTTTAATTGAGCTATAAAAATCCGTGGCACAACTTCCTTCGGAGGGGAAGTAAGGCCGTCGGTCCCACGTCGATTGTGGACATGTAAAAGAACCTTGGTAGGTATGTGAAAATACCTTTCCATGTAAAATTGGTAGGCCCTTTCACTCTCGCTCATAGAAATTCTCGTGTGTTTATATAATGAGTTGGTTTAGAAAGTACACGTTAATTACCGCAAATAAATAAAAATAAAAAATATTGTTGTTTACACTAATTACCTAATCAAATATCATATCTTAATTAATGAAATTTGAACAGCTTGAAATTAGGTTTTACTGGCTGAACCAGATTTAAATTTAATTCAACACATCCGATTAGTCAAAAATACTTTTCATAATTACTGTTGGTCGCTTAATGAATGAAGAAAATCGTTTATAAACTTTTTTTATTTTTTTGTTAGAAAAAAAATCACGTTTTAACATACAAGACAGTGAATTTCACGGTCAATCAGTTTTGAGTCTGTCTAGAAAGACACTCTTAGATCTATCACAGAAAACAGCAACTTCCTCTACGCTTAGAAACGTTCTTTTGTGGTTACATCTCTGGACGAAATAAATAGAAAAAAAAAGTGTTCTCTAATACATTACATGCAGTTTCTCAGTTTTACGCTCTGAAAGTTTGCATGAGACAGTCATGTGAAACCGTTCCCTGCGAAGAATTGATCGACGTGGGGGGGGGGGGGGGGGAGGGGGGGG
>CABFWO010002843.1:0-12338 GCA_902155825.1 Timema genevievae | reverse complement strand
TTTTCATAGGAAGGACCTTATCTGACAGCTAAAAAAAATTAATACATTCCAATTTTCATAGGAAGGACCTTATCTGACAGTTAAGGAAAAGGTTACTACAGTTCAATTTTCATAGGAAGGACCTTATCTGACAGCTAGTAAAAGCTATTATAATTCAATTTTTATAGGAAGGACCTTAACTGTCAGCTAGGAAAAGGTAACTACAGTTCAGTTTTCATAGGGAGGACCTTATCTGACAGCTAAGAAAAGTTATTACAGTTCAATTTTTATAGGAAGGATCTTAACTGACAGCTAGGAAACGGTTAATACAGTTCAATTTTCATAGGAAGGACCTTATCTGACAGCTAAAAAAAATTAATACATTCCAATTTTCATAGGAAGGACCTTATCTGACAGTTAAGGAAAAGGTAACTACAGTTCAATTTTCATAGGAAGGACCTTATCTGACAGCTAAAAAAAGTTATTACATTTTTAGTTTGTTTGATTAATAATGTAAATAAATTATACAGCAGTGCATGAGGAAGTATTATTTTAATCTTTTGATAGCTTTTCATATGACCTTTACAATTAATAAACCAAATAGGACTTATTTCTAGAATGCCAGATTTTTTTAGTGACTTTCAATTAATCTCGGAGGCTGACAGTAAGCTTTCTACATAAAAATCAAAGTTTATACCTACTTTAAAGTATTCATACGTCAAGTCATGTTCTCTGGAACTGTCACTTTTGATAGATATCATCAATACCTATAAAATAACAATAATGTATTAAAATATTACTTTTGTTGAATACATTTAAAAAAATTGTGATTTTTTTAAAACACCCTTTCCATGAAAATGGAATTGTCATATGAAAAGAAGTGATTATTTAAAAATAACGAATTGTTTATAAATTAAAAACAAATTAGGAAATATTTTTATTACTGCCTTTGTATGGAGATATTTACTAACTAAAAACATACATTTTATAATAATTCCAAGAAATATGAACTTAAATGTTTTAAAAAAGCAATACATCGTTGTGGAAGACTGGAAACAAAGAAGTAAGTGAATGGAAAACAAATAAATAATTAAGTATGTCAAGAAAGATGTTTGTTTGTGCATTTTAATGTGTTCATTAAGAGACAAGTAATGTTCAAACAATTTTCACTGTACATATTTTAATTTCCAGCATTATTTTAAATAAGAAATGAAACGAATGAATTCAAATAAAAACTAAAATAAATTATTTTGTGCCAAGCCCCTGTTTAAATTATTTTTTTTAAGGTCTACAAATTTTGTTCCAAACTATTCTTTGACAAGATAACATACCCATTTATATTTAACTAGACTACGCTTTTACTATCTTTAACGATACATAAAATATTTTATGTGTTCTCTGTGACAATACCATATCCTTTCAATATTTCAGTTGTATTCTTACTTTCTCGGAGAAAGGGAGTATTGTGATCGTAAAAAAAAATCTGGCTCTATATTTTGATCGATGTCAACGTTTAATGACTCCCTCAACCAGAATTTTTTTTTGCAACACCGTCTGCCAGTTTCTCGGCCTAGAGGCGAAAAACATTTTAAAAATAGAGCTAAAACTTGGTTTCTAGGGTTTTTAAAAGACTCCCTTGAGGATTTTTTTTGAATTAGATATCTAACCCTAAAATTGAGGGTAGTTTACTAAAGGGTCAAAGGAGAAAACATATGTTTTTCTCAAAATTGTCTTTACATTTTTTGATAAAAATTCGTATCCAGGCACTGTTTAGCAATACAAACAAAATGGTGATTCTCAGTTATTGCTGACCAGGAAGTTGAGCTTGGAACTGAGGAAGAAACTGATTTGAAGCATTGCGCTGTTTGGAGCAGAAACTTGGACTCTCAGGAAGATGGAAAAATAAATATTTTGGGAGTTTTGAAATGTGGTGCTGGAGAAGACTTGAGAGGATCAGGTGGACAGACAGGGTGACAAATGAACAAGTCCTAAGAAGAGTGGGTGAGAATATATCCATTTTGGATGTGATTCCTCGGTGCAAAGTAAACTGGATCGTACACATATCCCTTAGGAGGAACTGTCTTCTGCACGTCGTCATAGAAGGAAGGGCTGAGGGAAAGAGGAGCCTAGGAAGGAGGAGGATTCAAATATTGGATGAATTGAAAAAAAGAAGAAAATTCTGAAAGCGACAGGGAACATAAGCGGTCTAAGTTCTCTGACAAATGGAATTGACTTATTGTTAAGGCCATAGTCGGGGGGGGGAGGGGAGGGAGCGTTGGGGGTTCAAACCCCTCTGAAATCTTACAAACAGAATATTTATTGTTCAAACACTATCAACATTAGGGTACAAATACAAATTATGGGGCTGTGTTACCACATAAAGCACTTCAGAGAGCTTCTAAAGGTGTTTAATATTTTAAAATGTTCATTGCGTTCAGCAGTTAGGGGGTTATGTTACCATAAAAAGCACTTCAAAGAGTTTCTAGAGGTGTTTAATATTTATAATTTTTCCTAACCTTCAGCAGTTATGGTGTAAATTTGCCATAAAAAAAACCGCTTCAGATAGCTTTTAGAACTGTTTATCATTTAGAGTTTTTTATAGCCTCTGGCATTTAGGGAATGGGCCCATCCAACCCTCCCCCCTCCCCCTCCCCCTCGAAATTATTGGCTGGCTACGGCCTTGCTTATCGTAAGACAGAACTACTAATAATAATAAATGTATATATTTATCCTAGACTAGTACTATTAGTTGATGAATTTCAGAGATAGAGAGAGAGAGAAAGAGTGTGTGTTTGCAAATCTGTGACGGTCCGTACAGTTAGTATTGGACGTGCAGATATTCTCGACGTTCCAAGGAAAAGGCCCCCTTGCTGTAGCTGTGGACCCGCTTGGCAGGCCTGTATTGCGAGTGGAGGTATAGCCAGGCGCTACCTAAAAGTTTTCATTGAATTGAACCGTACAGATAAAATGAGTGCAACAGCGAGCTTATGGACAGTTAACTTAACTACGCGTTTTAATAATACTCTTCTGGACTATCTGTAAGTACAAGGACACAATATGATAAGGAAGATGAATTTTAATACGTAATGCCATGATATCTGTAGCTGTAACTTTTGATAAAATACCATCAATACTGTATATATATATATATATATAAAATAACTATATTAATAATAATGATAATAATAATAATAATAATAATATAATAGTAAAACGTTATCAAGGTTGACCGATTTTTTAATATTTCTAAAAGAACCCTTCTATGAAAATTGGACTGTATATACATACATTACAATTTTTTTTCAATATTTTTTTTTTAGTGACTTATTAATAATATAATATAATTTAGGGAACCAATTCTTTCCAACTTACCAGGTTGTATTTTATTTAATAGCCAATTAATTACAAAAATTATTAGAATGTATAGAAAAGCAAATAAATCATCAACATTTTCTTATAAAACAAACACTAAGAATATTATTTTAGAAATACAAATTTCCCGTTTATTCTTTCTACATCAATAACTTTATTTCGATTCTCTCTAAATGAGTAGATTATCTATCGATGCTTTTGTTTCGATACTATCTTATCCCTCCATCCCTTCACTCTGATCTATCGAGTCACTGGAATGTCTACGAGGTACGAGCATTACAGGGCCGAGGCTACTAGGAAACCAGGAAGCATAGGAGGTGTCAAAGCGGGTCATCGTCTACTGAAGAGCGTGCTCCTAATGTTGACACACACACACCGCTCACTACCGTACCCGCGTCAAACTGATGACGTCATGGAAGGAGCGTCGAGACGCCTGGAGGATGGCAATACACCTCCATAGGTGACTCTCCTGGGAGAAAGACCGCCGCCAACAGCCCGTGTTTTTTTATAACACACATGTATAAAACACGTTTTCGTTCCTCTTTTTTTTAATGTTTGAAGGACCTTAGTTGGAACCTCAGAAATATTTTTATTATTATTATTTAGCACCACGTCTTACTACCCGTTTTGGGTTATACGCTTAAGTACTAATTAAACTAATAGATTAGGAATTGGGAAGGTTGAATTTTTAGAGGAAGTGAACCCGCATTTGCGTGGAGGAAGAGTGGAAAACCTTTTAGGAAAAACCACCCCAATTCACCTGACCGAGATTCGAACCTCGATCTCCCCGTCCTCAGTGGTCTAGCTCTACACGAGTGGTGCGTTAGCCAACTACGCCACCGAGGCGGGTCTCAAAAATATTAAAACTACCCCTAAATAATTTAAAAACAAAATATAATTGGGCTTAAGAGTAAGTAGAAGATATCGACATCTACGCTAAAGAACAAATAGACATCGATATTTTTTTTAAATTCAAACATCGTCAATTCTTAAACATTTTTAATAAATTAATATAAAACAAACAAAAAATAATTTTAAATTATTGAATTCATAAGTCGACCTTAGTGATCTTGAGATAAAGCCCTTGCCTCAGGACCAGATGTTCTTGGGGTTCAAACCCAACTGAGGTCAACGGATTTTTCTTGAGCGATAAAAAACTCTGTAGCACAACTTCCTTCGGAAGGGAAGTAAAGTCGTCGGTCCCATGATTATTGCGACATGTAAAAGAACCCTGGAAGGTATGTAAAAATACCTTTCCAAGCAAAAATGGTGGGCGCTTTCACTCTCGCTCATAGAAATTTAATGTGAAACATCGATTGTTGGAAATCATCGACCAACATACATAGATGGCGCAAACATCAAACATCGAATCTTCAACATCGCTGCCCACACCTATTTAAGAGGCAATATTACACACTGTATACAATATTAATGATACATTACATATAAATAAAACACAAGAGTAAGTGAATACGGTTGGAATGAGATATCTAACAAATGAATGTGGGAAAATTCGTATGGACAGAGTCAGTAATGAATGGGTGCTGAACGAGTGAGGTTTGAAAGGGAATCCAACAGGTCAATGTAAAAGAAGCGTCTTACGTTGTTTTGGGGCATGTTGCGAGGATGAGTATGGATCAAGTGACGAAGTAAGTATATGAAGGTAGAATTTGTGGATCAAAAGGAAGGGGTAGGCCATGTAAGGCGTGGCTAAATGTTGTAGACGAATGTGTGAAAAAGAGAAAAATTAAAAGTTTTAAGAATAAAAGAGCATGTATGACTCGTTGTATGGATGTTGTTGAAGCGAAGGGAGTATGCAAGGATAAGGAAGTGTGGAGAAGGTTAGCGAGGATGTTGTTTTTTGAGCTATATGCACAGTTTTTTGCCTACCCCGTAAGAGAATGCCGTGATTAGGTATGTATGTATATTAATACGGTTTGTGAAGTATTTTGTAGCCTAATCTGTTAGGGACTAATAGCTTACGTATGGAATGGATATATAAATATTAATGGGTCGTTTCAACGTTAGTGTGTCGGTTTAAATATTTATTGAAGTAATTTATAGTAAATAATATGTGAAAAATTGATTATCTAGAAGTGTTTGAAAATTGTGTCTGTCACCTGTGATTAAAAGTTAATCAAAGCGAACAAAAGAGTTAGTTCAAAGAAAATATGTAAACGTGAGTTTATTTTTATTAACAGTATTGTTTATTGCTTTGACAATTTTAAAAATCACTTTCAAATTAATTTAAAAATAAACTACCATAAGGCTGAAACTCGTGCTTAAGAAATTGTTTTTTTTATACCGCGTCTTACTACCCGTTCGGATTTTACGCCTATTTACTAATTGCACTAATAGTGTAGGGATTATTAGGAAACTTTAATTGAGATGAAGTGCACCCACACTTGCGTGGAAAAAAGAGTGGAAAACCATTTATAAAAGTAGCCTTTCAGTGCACCCGAGTGGGATCGAACGCTGATCTCCCCGTCTTGGGGCCTCTAGTCTAATACGAGATTAGCGCGTTAGAGCACGCGGCCACCGAAGCGGGTGCTTAATATTTAATATTTAGAGTTTATAGTAATTTTTTTTATCAATTTTGGAGTTTGGTCTTACAAATAAAACGTTATTAAAATTTTTAATTAGTACTTACAAAATAATAAACTTTTTTTTACGTAGCTTAGATAATTTGCTTTATACGAGTACATTAAGAAATGTTTTTAGTTCAATTATGCAAATCAACAGTTTAGCTATGAACTTAAAACCCACTGAACGATTAGTGTGCATACGATTAGTGTGCATAGCTATGTTTGGACTTTTCTAATTACTCGTCAAGCTTCAGATGGTTGTGAAGGCCAATTGTTTGTATGGGGCGTTATTTCTCACAACTGTGTTAAAGTGTACCCCCAAGGACACGTGACGCACCAATGAGTTTTATTAATAATAAAATATTATTATTATTACTATTATTATTAGCACCGTGTCTTACTACCCGCTCGGGTTATACGCACTTAGGCTAATGTGTAATGGTAGGGTGATTGTGAGATGAAATGGAGGACCTACAGTTTAACGTGGGATCCGAACCACGGTGGAGGCCTGGCATTCCACACATTCACAAGTTGTGATTAATACACGTCTTGTCAGAGGTGAAGGAAGGGTTTGGGCAGTCAGATAAATCTGTGCCGGGACCGAGGATTGAACCCCGGACCCCCAGCACAGAAGTCTGACGCCTTACCCCTAGACCACCAGGTCACCCGTGGGGGGGATTTAATAAAGATCTTTAAGTTAGATTTGAAATGAAGACAAACACGGAAATTAACAATGGATAGACTTTGAATTATCCAAATATTTCCTTCTAAAATTCAAATTCAAATTATTATTTTTTTTAAATTGATTTAGATTGGAGGAATTTCATGGGAAATCAAGCTGGGTTCAGATTATCCAATTTTTCGAACTAACCAATATTGAATTAACCAGATCCTAATGTATTTAAATATTAACAGAAAATATATTTATATTTTCTAAGCTTTTCTTCCAATCAGAATTTCACTATATAAAAACCATGGCATGCGAAAACTTACAAAACAAAATGAATCGATCAATCAGTGAGAGGAGAATAAAAAACATAATTGAAGGCATGGAAGAATAGATAGAGTCACACAGAAACATCAATCAGTGTGTCTATTAATTTATTTTTAAACTTAGCTATGAATATACAGGGTTTATTTTAATTAGTGTAAAATATTCTAGGGGCGTGTTCCCATCCACCAAACGTAAAGAAAAGTTCATTATAAATATTGTTCTAGAAACGCTTAGTTTCTGAGCTAGAAGGAATTTTACCGTTCAATTAATAATCAATCCAACAGAAGAAGTAATTAAATTAAACAAGACAAAATTTAACAGACACAAACAAAAACACGAGAAAACAGAACATTGTTTTATAAAAAATTGTTCAAAATGTTGTCCTCTGCTTGGACGTATTCTCCCGAGTCTACGTTCCATTCTTTGTCGTACTCTGTCGAATACACACGATGTGTTATGTATTGGATCTAGTCCAATTACGATACGGTCTCTTAAAACCTCAACATCAGGAACAGGACTTTAGATGTCACCAGAGATAAAACTCAATCTGATTCAAAGCTGGTGACTTAAGCAGGCAAAACATTGGATCCCCGACCAGGTCCATGGTATGGCGGTCAGTACACCTGACTAAGAGCCTAGGGGCCCAGGGTTCTATTCCCGGCTGGTACCTTTGGTATTTTCCCTTTTAGGGGAATAATCCTAACGATCACCATGGTTTGGTTAATTAGGCTTAAGTTAGGTTAAGACTCACCCCAGATTCAAACAACATCATAATAACTAATATCACATCATCTCAACGCTGTTAGGAGTAGACCTACATCCATAGGTGTACCCTGGGTAAAGTTCTGTGCCAAAATAGCGGCTAATAGTCTACACATATGACGTCATAGTCTCTCACGGTCAAATGTGCCGTTCGATAAAAAAAAAGATGCTCTACGACTAATCAGCCTTTGAGAAAAACCCTTTATTAACTCAAACTAATAGTTTCTATACCCATGCTTATAAGAACTTTTCTTAGTGTTTGTTCAATGAGAATACGCCCCTAGAATATTTGATACCAATTAAAATACACCCTGTATATATATTTATTTTTTTCTTCATTAGAAGACACATTTTACACCAACTTTCACCATTTGTTCTGTCTACACATGCTTCAATAGTCACCGTGATTTCTTTATTTATTTCTTCTTCAGAGTAGAATAGGTAACATTGAAAAAATAAACTTCTCAAGACTCGCTTTACATTCACAGGAAGGTAAGTAAATGAATGGTTGAGTGCCAGTGAAATCGGTGTAAAAATGCTGCGATTAGTAAAAGTACATTCTAATTTAATGTTTTTACTATCGATAGATATTGTTTTTACTCTTAACCGCGTTGGTATATCCTGTTGTCTTTGTTGGTGTTGTATCGAAAGATTTTCATCAAAGACATTTCTTATCTGTAACGGTATATTATTATTATTAGTAGTAGTAGTATTATTAACACAACGTCTTACTACCCGTTCGAGTTATACGCACTTACGCTAATGTGTAATGGTAGGGTGATTGTGAGATGAAATGGAGGACATACATTTTAACGTGGAATCCGAACCATGGTGGAGGCCTGGCATTCCTCACATTCACAAGTTGGGATTAATACACGTCTTGTCAGAGGTGAAGGAAGGGTTTGGGCAATCAGATAAATCTGTGCCTGGACCGAGGATTGATCCTCGGACCCCCCAGCACAGAAGTCTGACACCTTACCCCTAGACCGCCCAGGTCACCAGTAACGGCATATCAAGTCAAGATAGAATTTCCCCATGTTTTTTGAGAATTTTTTTAGCACCACGTTTTATTACCCGTTCGGACTTTACGCCCGTGTACTAATTACGCTAATGGTTTTAGGGATAAGGAAGGCTATATTTATAGGAAGTGTTCCCACATTTGCGTGGAGGGAAAATGGAAAACTATTTTAGGGAAAAAAAGCCTCAGTACACCTGACTGAGATTCAAATCTCTTCGTCTCCGGCAGTCTAGTCTACTGCGAGAGTAGCTTCATAGACCATGCGGCCACCAAATCAACGTTCTAGATTATTAAATAGTCCTTAAAATAATCTTATAGTTTCACAAAATTATTTTTTTATCTTGAAGTTATTTTTCTTTAAATTATTTTGTTTTAAATCATCTACAATTTCTTGGCTTTTTGGTTTATTCATAAAAATGTCCTGTAGGAATCTTCCTGCCAGGATGTAGATTAAAAACGTCCGTGGAAGAATATGTCTATCTAGAATAGGAAACTATAAAAAGTAATTATGAAATGCAGCTCAATGCTTTCCAGACGCAAACAGTACATGAGTGTGTATACTCGTCAGTAGAAGAGGGTAAGTGCTATCAGTATATAATTGAGGCCTCTAAAGGTGAAATACTGCGTTTCTTCCCTCTCTTTCTGTTTTATTCATTGGCGTTAGATTGTGAGTGCTTGGAGTGCTTATAATGCTTAGAGTGCTTAGAATATTTAGAGTGCTTAGAACGCTTAGCGTGCTTAGAATGTTTAAAGTGCTTAGAGTGCTTAGAATGCTTATAGCGCTTAGAATGTTTAAAGTTATTCGAGTGCTTAGAATGCTTAGAATAATTAGAGTGTTAGAATGCTTAGAGTGTTTATAATGCTTAGAGTGCTTAGAATGCTTAGAATGCTTAGAAAGCTTAGAATGTTTAGAGTGCTTAGAATGCTTAGGTGCGTCAAGCTAAGTTACAATCCAATTAATTAAATATTCATCAAAAAGAGTAAATGGTGACTGTAGCAGGTTAAATTTTCTCTTTTTTTTCCAACGCGTCTTTGTTCAAGTTATAAGTATTTATTAACCACGCATTTGTAATGGGTATTAATGAAGAGGGTTAGAGATTTAGAAGAAATATACCTGTATTCGCATAGAAAAAGAACGAGGAAACCATTAGAAATAAAACACTCTCAGTACACCCAACCGAGATTTGAACCCCAATCTCCTCGTCGTCAACAATCCAACGTGATCACCGATACAAGTTAAGAAAGATGTTATTAACCCGTGGCCCATGACTTACTTTCTTCTGCCCCGTTAATCTCAACAAGTTTGTAATTTACTTGTGGTTCGATTTGTTTGTGCTGAATCACTGTGGACTCACACGTGACGATCTCTAAACCAATCACGAGATTTCCGTCTCATCGGCGCGAGCGGTTCTGTTATGGTTCAGCTTATCTCTACTTCCTCTACTCTGCCTGAGATTTTCGGCAACGGGAGAATCAACCATCTCAAATCAGTGCGCATGCGCTGTAGAACTAGTAGCAAAGCAGACAGCTACGTTGGTTGTTGTGAGGAGATTTGTAATAACCCGTTAATGTAAAGCGTGTGTATTGATGTATTGGATTGTGCCACGACACAGCCTTATAATTTGAAAACATCCATCGTCACAATTATATAAAGTATATGTTTATTATTATTATTATTATTATTATTATTATTATTATTATTATTATTAGGTGTTCTGTTTTACTACTGATACATTTATTTTTTTCAGTGCTTAGACCACCAATCCGCCCTGTCCTCTGCCTCCTCCTTCAGCTCCCAAAGTTTTCTTCTTTCCTTCAAATAATCCAATATTTGAATCCTCCTTCTTCCCAAGTTCCTCTTCCCCTCAACCTTTCTTTCTATGACGTCGTGCAGAAGAAAGTTCTTTGTCCGATACACTTTACTTTGTACCGAAGGATTACATCCAAAATGGTTCTCTTCTCACCCACTCTTCTTAGGACTTGTTCATTTGTCACCCTGCCTGTCTATCAGACATTCTCAAGTCTTCTCCAGCACCAAATTTCAAAATCTCCAAGTATTTATTTTCCATCTTCCTAAGAATCTACGTTTCTGCTCCAAATGTAGCATTTTATCAGTTTCTTCCTCAGTTCCAAGTTCAACTTGTTGGTCAGCAGTGACCTCTCCTTGCTGAAAGCTTCCTTGACATAATTTCCCTGGTACAGTAGGCATCCCTTGTCAGCAGACTTCCCAGGTACTTGAACCGCTCCGTGTTGATCCAACTAGAAAATAAAAACATGTAGGTAATCAGATGTTTCTAGTTAGTGCCGCAAAGAATTATGGGTCAACAAACAGCGTGCGAATCGCTGAGTCACTCAGGCAGATTCCGCTCCCTATTTTCGGCCAACGCGTGAATCAAGCTCTATGCAACATCGGCCGGACAGTTATGAGAGGTTTGGGCCACCCCATCGTACGTTATAATGTCCCCTCCCCCCATTTTACTTAAATGTGTGTGTTCCATCTTCAAATTATAGGCAACGAGCGATATAAGACCTACCGTTCCAAGCGGAGCCGTCGTGCATAGAGAAGATATCGCCATCCGTTCCCGGAAGTGTCTCAGTTGGTTACGTTCATCACAACAACTGGGTGGTAATTGAATCTTACAGATAAAAAAAAAAAGTTTTGTGCACCACACAGACGTTATCTCCACTTTGTATTAAAAGAAAGACTTTTACTTACTAATAAAAAAAAACTAGTAAGATTTGTGAAACGAAATAATATACACTGTTACCGAAACAGTGAGAAAATAGGAACCTATTTGTACAACAAAGAGCATTATAATCAATTTCAGTTTTTCAAAGACCTATATATATATATATATNTATATATATATTTATATATATATATATATGCTTACAGCTCAGAAACTATTGGTTTTATAAAAAAAGTATTTCAAACCATTAAAAAAAAAGTACTAGAGCTTTACAATAAGTTATTTCGTATCTCCAATAGTTGTATCTCCAATATCTCCAATATTTCGTATCTCCAATAGTCTCCAATAGTGGAGATATAATCAACATTAGATATTTCTACTTATTTAAAGTTCCATCAAACTCATTTTTATCGGAAAATGTGGGTTTCCATTTTGTTTTGTTTTTGTTAAAAATTGCCTACATACGAGTTTTAATAAAAATTGATAAAACATATTTTAAGAAAATTTATTTTTTATCTTTTTACCCTTCAGTAAATTACCCTTAATTTTAGGGTCATATCTAATTCCAAAAACCTTATTAAAACCTTGAATACCAAGTCCGAACCTGATCGGTGAAATGGTTTCGGCTCAAGTCTGACACAGACAAACGGTATTGCGTGAATCAGATTTTCTGTTTCAGGGAGGGGGAGGGGGGGGTCATGAAAAGTCGACAATTATCAAAATCTCTAGTCTAATTTTTTTTTCACAATCACAATACTTCTTTCTCCAAGGGTTCAAGTGAAAGTAAACTATCTCATCTCATAGTGAAAACAGAGAAATCCTTTCTTTGTTGCGACGAAGGAAAATGTTTACAACGCCAATTATCCCTCATCTTGTACACTTCTCTGTAGAGGGTAATTTCATTAAACCCTTTCCATGCTCTATAACCCCTCCCCCCC
>CABFWO010002842.1:82994-99310 GCA_902155825.1 Timema genevievae | reverse complement strand
TGAGCAGCCCATCACCAACTGCTACCAACTGTTCCTCAACATCAGGAAACAGGTGAGTTTATGAGATTGTTGTAGATCTGCAAGTGAACTTGTTTTGAGACTAACTTATACTTCAACTAGAATTTAAACAACTGTAAAAGTGACTCGTCTATCTTATTTGTCTTAATGTGACAAATTAAGTATTATCACAAAATGTAGCCTAATATACTTATTTTGGGGTTTTTTTTGTGAGTCTTTTTACACTAATTTGTGATGTAAATAACAGCATAAAATTAAAAAAAACTTAAAGCATGTTTTAACTTGAAATATTTTTTTTAGCAAAGCTTCGTAGTTGTTTAATCCAAAATTTTACTCTCGAGTTGAAGTCGAAGCGAACAAAGATTCGAAGGGACGTTCATGATTTTTTAAAGCTTCGCACACCCATAATGGCAATCAATATTAGTTGACAAACTTGATCTAATTATGTGTTTATTTCATATGATAATGCTTCCTGCCTTCTCTTACAAAATTGACAAATAAACGAGGATTGGAAACATGGGGGGAAAACACAAATACTGTGACATGGTGGTCTTGGCTCAACCCTATTACTTGGAATTTTTATGATCGCACTTCGCTTACTTACATTTTGTGATTTTTATAAGAAAAGAATACTCATTACTTGTTGTTGAACAAATTGTTAATTAATTGTCGATGTACAATTTATATATTCCAGATTGAGAGGCGAAGAAAGTCGCTCTTTCCCGTCCAACCCAAGCCCCCCCAGGGCTTCAAGGACTACCTCATGAACAAGTGCACGTATGTGCTAGCTGGGAACGCCTCCTCCCGTATGTCCGTCCCGCAGATCCTACCTCCGGCATCATTACCAGACCTCATGAAGGGGTTGTTTGTTGAGCAGGAAAAGGAGAGATACAGACTCAGAATGCAGGTACGAGCACTCGGCATGTCCCACTGTCATCAGTAAGTACCTGGTGCAACAATGGTCATATTGCTATCTGTCGTGTGACCATACATACCCAGGAACAGCACCAGTTGTCTTTACACAAACTGCCGGCAACCCCTTTGTCGAGTGGCTTCCAACGAGACAATACACTCTTGGTCAAATAGAAATATCATTTGAGCAATATCTTAGCAACTCTGCTCCTTGCATTCTGACAAGACACTCCTGATACCTTAGCAACTCTGCTCCTTGCATTCTGACAAGACACTCCTGATACCTTAGCAACTCTGCTCCTTGCATTCCGACAAGACACTCCTGATATCTTAGCAACTCTGCTCCTTGCATTCCGACAAGACACTCCTGGTCATATAGACATACATCAAGTTGAAAAATGTCTTAGCAACTCACCCGCCTCGGTGGCGTAGTTAGCTAGCGCGCTGGTTTCGTGTTGAGCTAGACTGCCGAGGACGGGGAGATCGAGGTTCAAATCTTGCTTGGGTGAAATGGGGGGAGGAGGGTGGTTTCTAAGTGGTTTTCCACTCTCCCTCCATGTAAATGCTGGTTCACTTCCTCTATATTCAACCTTCCCAACTCCTAAACCATCAACATAATTAGTACTTATGTGTATAACCCAAACAGGTAGTAAGACGCGGTGCTAAATATTAATCTTAGCAACTCCACTCCTTCCATTCAGATTCCTCAACATTTACAATTTTAATATTTTCCCATGTATCCAACCTCACATTCAAAAAAAGTTATCTATTTTAATATTGTTTTGTAATAAAGCATATTGTTGCTCCCCTTTGGCAAATCTGTCAGGAATGGCTTAGTGAGTTGGGTTAATTAGTTAAAACTTTTAGTTGTTTATTAAAAGAATTGAATAGAAGTTACTTATAATGGACAGAGTGTGATGTAGTTTGAACAAGTTTAGTTTAGAGTTAATTAGGTTAAGAGGCCTTCACTATTGTCAGTGTTCTTTCTATTATTCAACAGCCTGCAGACTGGCCTGGCCTAGATGTTATGACTCTAAATAATTAGTGTAGTTTCACGACGCTTTGACTACACCGCGGCTAGAGGGACACTTATAATTTTGAGAAGTGATGGGGGTGGCTCCACTCCCCTGTGGAATACAGGGACACCAACACATGGGATATTGTCCCAGACTGATCATCGACTAGGCAGTTGGCAGTATACAAACACCAGAAAGGACCTCTTCATACAACTCTCTAATACTTTCTCCCCTTCCTCTTACAATGGCTAACAACAGAGGATTTACCTATATAGTACAATACTAGGCTTTTCGCCTTTGAGTCGGTCGTTATTACAACTAGTTGGCAAAACTCTTGTTTATTAACAATATTAATCATTACATGAGTGAGCCACGACCGATGATAGCAATTTGGATTGTGTCAAAACTTGTACACTTTTGTTTGAACTAAAGGTTCCAAGCTTTGACCAAATTTGAGGTAATTGAATTGTGAGCTATGATAAAATTTGATTTATTAGATTAAAACAAAAAAAAAAATAACTTTGCAATAAAACATTTTCCAAGTAAAATTTTAGTTCATATAGCTATATAAATAACCAAAATATAATATTTGTTCAAGTATAAAACCCATAAAATAAAATTTAAACTTCTATTCGGCCTCGGGGAAATTTCATACATTTGATTCTCGCTCACTTCATACTGCAAAAATTGGACTCCATACCCCCCCTAAGACCCACACACTCATGTCCAGTCAGGGAAAATATGAAAAACTTGGAAAAGTCAGGGAATTTACGGTATAACCGCCTAAAAAATTAAGGGAAATGTCAGTGAATTTTGCAGTTGATCAGGGAAATGGTATATTTGACTGTCTAAGAAAGATAAATGTCTTAATTGCGTCCTATTCTAATACAATTTTTATCAAAGGCTCTATACATTTATTTTTGAATGCATTTCTTCCATATATTATTATTTATAGTAAATTGAGAAGTTTAATTTTTTTTAGACATCTTTATAAATCCCTGTGTGTGTTAAGTCAGGGAAAAGTAAAAGAATTTTATTTCTGAGAATATATGGCCACCCTGATATTAAACCCGTCTTGTGTTTGTGAAGTCACTTGTCGGTTATAAACATGGGAGTTGTGTGATTTGTTGCCAGCACATGATTGAAAAGGAGAAGCTTGTGCTTTCGGTGGAGCAAGAAATCCTGCGGGTACACGGGCGCGCTGCGCGTGCGTTGGCCAATCAGTCCTTGCCCTTCTCTGTGTGCACCATCTTGAAGGACGAGGAGGTGTACAACGTGATAACCCCCGAGCAGGAGGAGAAGGATCGCAACGCTCGCTCTAGATACAATGGCCGTCTCTTCATCAGTTGGCTGCAGGACGTGGATGACAAGTGGGAGAAGATAAAGGTCAGACTTAAGTCCTGATATTCAAACACAATTGCAATATTTAGACTTGAGTTACATTTCATTGTGCCCTATTACTAGTTGTTTTTCGTTACACTTTAACACTGACACACTGGAATATGTTCAAAACCCTCTTGTGTTCTTGTTGTCTTTCACTAATCAAAAGTGACCATTTTAATTCATATTAGGCCTATTAATTCTCATTATTTTATTCAAGATTCAAATTTGAGATTTGGGTTTTAAGGGTAAAATGATGATTCAAATTCGTAAAAAGAGGATTCAATCCATCAATATTATAAAAAAGAAACCGTTTGGACACATTTCTTTAACAAATTATTTACTCTTGCAATAACACAAGTAGTGTCAACTCGCATTGCTTGCAATAACACAAGTAGTGTCAACTCGCATTGCTTGCAATAACACTAGTTGTGTCAACTCGCATTGCTTGCAATAACACCATTTGTGTCAGCTCGCATTGCTTGCAACCACACAAGTAGTGTCAACTCGCATTGCTTGCAATAACACTCATTGTGTCAACTCACATTGCTTGCAATAACACAAGTAGTGTCAACTCACATTGCTTGCAATAACACAAGTAGTGTCAACTCGCATTGCTTGCACTAACACTAGTTGTGTCAACTCGCATTGCTTGCAATAACACTAGTTGTGTCAACTCACACTTGTAGGGCTCTGCGAGTACTCGTATTCCGAGCTTCGAGCCGAGCTCGTCGCTTAAGCTTGAGGTTGGTTTTGAAAGTTTTGTAAGCTCGTCATTTTCGAGCTTCCACTTGATGTACTTAATAATCAAATTTTAAAATGCAATGGTAAGCATAAGCTATTTAATTGAGATAATATCATCATTTTCATATCAATAACCTAATAGAGCTTTAAAACCTCTTTTGTCCGGTAAATTTATTCAATATTGTCGTCCATTTTGAATTATACTTGATTGAAGTTGTATACTTTAATTGCCATGACAAAGTAATGAAAATAAAAATATCTAAGAAGATTACTAAATAAATGAATGATTCTCTTTACTATTTTTACCTGGTCCCTTTCTAAAATAATAATTTATGTTAAATTAAAAATGTAATATCAAGAATATATTTCTATATTAAATGTTTTCAAACTTAAGATATCTAAAACTCGAAACTCGTATTAATTAATACGTTTGACTACACAACTATCTCTAGTTTAGTTACTATTTAGCAATATAATTATGTTGGTTAACCTGTTTAAAATCCATGTTGATATTATTTATTGCAATACATAGTTTACCAAACTTACCATGTTTATATTAAAAGAAGCATTTACTATTTCATATTGTTTGTTATAAATATTATTTTTAATTTTTAAATATCAGCATCAACTTTTATAAGCATTACAAATTGAATTGAAGTAAATTTCTCAATAAAATAATGTCTAACAAGAGCCTGTACAATGCGCATATGCAACTGCGCATAGAGAAATGGAAATGGTATAGAAGACATGATCATGCACGATTACACTAAGGAATAATAAACAAAATTCGAAACACTTCAAATTTCTAACTGTTTATGATTCATACATTTTCTTATAGGGTGAATTAAGTTACTGAAGCATATTTTGGGGAAATATTAGCTTATTAAAACGTCAATTTTATTAACTTTTTATCAAGACGGTGTAGAAAAACACTCAACAACAATGTAAAGTGATAGTGAAGGAAGCCAACCTGAAAGGATAGTTAGGTTAGGCCTAGATATAAACAAACACACTTCTCTATTTTCTTTCTACACTTTTACACTTCCCACTTCTTCAAACTTCCACAGTTGCACATTGTTTTGAATATTCGGAAATTTATTTTCATATAAAAAGACATTAATGAAAATGTAATATTCCCGAAAATTCAAACTAATGTGCAACTGTGGAAGTTTTGAAGAAGTGGGAAGTGTAAAAGTAAAGAAAGAAAATAGAGAAGTGTGTTTGTTTATATCTAGGCCTAACCTAACTATCCTTTCAGGTTGACTTCCTTCACCATCACTTACTTTACATTAATGTGTAGTGTTTCTAAACTATCTTACTGTACATTTCCAAGCCATCATGCAATTATTAATTTTATTAACTTTTTTTTATAATTGTTAGTCTAATTTTAATGTCCTTAAACACATGAGTGTTGAAACCATTTTAATTATTTTGTATTAGATTTTTATTTGAGTGGTGTTCTTATTTTAAAATTGTGTTTAAGTGTAATTACCTAATTTAAAAATCGATATTTCCGTTATTTAACTTTTTGTTTTTTCCAGAAGTATTTACTCTTTGTAAAAATGAGTGTAATTTATATTTTAAGAACATGTGTTTTTATACTTTTTAACATTTTAAAATTATGAATGTACTCGACTCGAATGAAAAAACCCAAGCTCGCAGACCCCTAATTACTGGCAATAACATTAGTTGTGTCAACTCACATTACTTGCAATAACACTAGTATCAACTCACATTACTGGCAATAACACTAGTTGTGTCAACTCACTCGACGGTGGCTGTTTGTCTGTCCCAGGAGACTATGCTGATCCGTCATCACAATGAGGCCCAGTCTCTATATGCCGTACAGACCATGGACTGGGAGTGGAAGATGAAGGAGATGGGAGTCTGCGAGTTCAAGTGCAAGCCTGTCATTGACGACCTACATGTTCCCATGGTCCACGTCAGCGATGACTTTGACCTTCTTCCCGCATGAGCGTTGTCAACGCAGGTTTCACGTTTCTTTCACTCAACGAATCTCTTCACTTTAAAAGTTTCTAGAGTCTTATAACAGAGATGAGGAATTTTCACTTTTTAATTGGGTATCATAGACACCTCCGATTTTATTCTGTCGCGAGTACAAACAAAAATTGGCCGGGTATTTCTGTTTGTGTGCGGTGTCGTGGACATTTCCAAGGATGAACCTTGGCGTGCAAACTCGTTGACATTCCAGTCCATGTATTTGTCCTTGCGCATCATGCAATTGATGCTCGATTTTGTTCTTGTGTTGATACTGCACTTGTCTATATCTCACTGTTGTGTTGGCTACACATGTTCAAATATTAATTTGGTGAACTCCATTGGTGTTGTGCAGTGAGTTATATATTTTTTATGCGCTCTGTTTTATATGACTTTACCAGAAAATTATAAATCCAACAGTTGGCACTTAATCACAACTCTTGTTAAGAGTTGTTGAGCGCTTTAAAAAAAATGATGCCAACCGAATTAAGGTGAATTAAAACATATTCAAGTTAGATGCGAATTGATTTCTCATTGATAATAATAACTTTATATTCATTTTTGAACAACAAGTAAACCGTGATACAAGGGCTCTTAAGACGACTTAGTAATGTAAGAACACATTGCGGAAATAATGTAATGTAGGGGATAGGGCAGGAAGACAAGAGAAGTTTGTAAGTTTCTAGCGCGCCTGCCTTCTCTTATACCTACGGTACATTACACAAGCTATAATACTACATTTATGTTCAATTCTTGCCATTCTGAGCTGCTCCAAATAATAATAATAATTATTATTAATTAATTAGCACCGCATCTTACTACCCCTACGGGCTATACACCAATGAATTTATATGAGCGAGCAAGACAGAGCCTATTAATTTTGCCGGGAGAGGTATTTTCACATACCTTCCAGGGTTCTTTTATATGCCACAATCGGCATGGGACTGACAGCTTTACTTTCCCTCTAAAGGAAGGTGTGTTATGGGTTTTGTCGCTCAATAAAAATCCATTGACCTTGGCTGGGTTTGAATCCACGAACATCGAATCCTGAGGCGAGCACTTTATCTACCCCAAAACCACCGAATTCGACTGCTCCAAATTTATAACTCTAATAAAAATCTTAAGTAATTGAATTTCAAGTCTCGATAGTAATTTTATTTTTCAGATTAGAATGAAATATTACAAACATTTGTGTAATAAAACATCTTCTAAATGATTTTACTGCATAAAGCTATAAAATTAAGCATAATATATTTTTTCAAAAATAAAACAATCAACAAAAAAGATTCAAATTTTGATTCGACTTTGAGAGGTTTGGCGCACCCGTACATTACACAGGTTATATTTATTATGTTCTTCCAAAAAAAAAAAAAATTGTTTTGGGGCGGGTTGGGGAGGAAGGGACATGACCTAGGTCGTAGGTGACTGAGGGATTCAACTAGTTTTTCTTTGATGGCTCTTCCGTCCTTCATAATGGTTTGTGTGTTGCATTATGGGCATGGAATGCTCCCAGGCCTTAACCAGACAGTAGTTGCTATTATACTTATTTTTTTAAGAGCTGGGGTTTTCAACAGGGAAATTTAGTTTAAACTGGAGGATTGGTCGTCATCTCTATGGAAATAATCGTTAGTAAAGTGAGAGTTCTTTGGAACCAAATAACAAAGGAAAAATGACCCCAAAAGGTTATTTTAAATTAAACATTGAAAAGATAATAATTTTAAATTGAATATTAAAAAGATAATAAAAGGGCAAAGCTTACACACTGACCAGAAAATTGTAGGCCTCAAAAATTCACAATTATAAGCACAACAGAAAACATAACTATAAAATTTTTGGGGTACATCAGTCCCCTTCTGCTGAAGAAGGGGACTGATTTACCCTCAACATTTTATAGCTATGTGTTTTTTTTTTGTTTTTAATTGTGAATTTTGAGGTTTACATTTTTCTGGTCAGTGTGTAAGCTTTGCCCTTTTATCATCTTTTCAATGTCTAGAACTAAATAAGAAATTTGTGGAGGAGTAATATTCTACAACCCGTTTTTATCCCCTTATTTATAATGTTATCACAACTAACATGTTCTAGGACTAGTTTGATTTTTAAAGACATTTTTAAAGACAATTTTAAATTTATTTTTGGGTTTTTATCATGAAAATGTCAAATTGTCAAATGAAAAATCAATTCGGATATAACATTATCTGTACGCGCATTTGTTATTCTAAATTAATGTAAGACAAATTTAGATTTGCTCTAAAAAGTATTTTTAAACTTTACTTTTAAAAGCTTTTGGTTACATGGACAGGCTTTTTTTTTAACACTTTTTCCTAATAGGCCTAATTTTTCAAAGTAATTTTTTGGAACAGACAATATTGGCATATTGTGTTAAATTTAACGACTGAATAGTATTGATACTAAAATAATTTGTCTTTAAATTAATTAAAAGTTGCTTAAAGCCCTGTCTACAGGCTGTATCCGTAAGGTGCAAAGTGGTCCATAATAGATTGACGCCACACTAACAGATTACTCTGTTCAGAGAGTCATGATCAGTAAGTCCTTAATCTTTACCAAAGAAGTTGACTCAACTTTTAACTTTCTAAGAACTAGTCGATATGAAAGGCTAAGAACTACCATTCGCAGCAAAGTAATTGTGTGCGCATCAATATGAAATCACCAATAGCAGCGAAAGGCTCTACTATTATGTAAAATACAAAATGAAATGATAGTTTTATGCATAGAGCTATTTTAGAACCACTTTTTTAAAAAAGGGGAGGGAGGTTTAATGTGTCACCTCGGAAACGTAAGCTCTCAGAAAGAATGCTTTGGTACTAAACTTCCCATTAGTATTCTTAATAGCCTCTGCTTCACTGATCATGTTTGCATGCACCTTGCCCTAGACTCTTCTTTAGAAGAGTTTAATTGGACATTCTCATTGGTTGGCATGGTCTGGTAATTAAGGATATGAACTGAGTAAGCGCAATTTCAATCGACTTCAGGACTATACGGATGTAAAGCTTACGGAATATGTAGACGAGGCTTAATCAAGTCCTCTTTACAATCTCTTTTTATAAGTGTGCCAACTGCAAAAAACAAAACTGGTTGTAAGTGTAATATGATAATTGTCCTGTAAAACCTTGTGACTGATGCCACAAGGGAGTTGATAGTGCATATATATATATATATCAGGGTTTAGTTGTGATATCTTCATTTTGTGCCACTGCCGCACTTGGAGGAAACTGAACAAATCTGGGTTTTCATATAGGGTGTCCGTCAGTGTGCACTGGATACTGGTCCTTAAACCTTCAAACAAGTGTTAACGCTGCACTGGTTTTTCTGTTGCAAAATAAATTATATCCCATAACCCTCTTGTTTTTCTAATTTTCAGTTTCGAGAAACAAAAATAAAATGAGAAATTTGGATTTTAATAAAAAATTAGAATTCGTCCATCTATAATTATGTTTGATCAACACCCAAATTTATGTAAATTCTACTAATTATTGCCATTATCAGGGTTGCCACTTTCTTCTTGCCAACAAATTCCCTGCGTTTTTACAGAAGGGATTTTCGGATTTCGGTCGAAATAAACTTTTAGAAAATACAAACATGTTTCTTCAAGGTAAACATTGATAACATTTTGCCATATTGTTATTGTTGTTATTATTATCATCATTATTTTATGGGTATCAATAATTTATATCAGAAGTGACAGCTACAGATTAAATGACTTATAAATACATGAAAGTAGCTCTAATAACTTTGCAAGCCATCATGAAAATTGTACTGTAGATTGAAGTATTGTAAGGGATGATTTGTCCTTGATGTGAAATTGTTTACAGTGGTTTCAAGGGGGGATGAGATAATGTCGTGTAAGTGTGCTCGAGGTGGGGATGTAGGGGACGCGAGAAAAGGTCAGTGTTTTGGCAATTTTTATAGCAAAACATGTTTTGGTTCAAAGTAAATCAAATATTGCTCCAGTAGAAACATAAAAGTGTTTATTAATTTTCTTCACATCATGATATCAACAGTTGTTGAATATCTATCAAGGGTGTCTTGGAATTTAATGACAACTTTTTCTCTACATTTAAAAAGTTTCTCATCTAATACTTCTATGCTGAAGACAGATAATTAACAACTCTTGATATTACCTTGTGAAGAAAATTAAATTATATGTTTTTACTGGAGAAAAAATACTGTCCTTTTTTCATGTTCCCTACATTCCCCCTTAAGTTTTTTCTATCCTAGACCTATTTAAATGCCCCAAATTCACGACTATTGCAGTATTTTAATAAGATTTTTTTCCTGGTGCGTGGGAACCCCCCCACACGATGGACAGTATTTGGTTTGTTTTCCTCGGACACCCTATTGATGGTGTGTCCAGCCAAGGCTGGGATGTTTCGGGTAACTTGATGCTTCCTCTCTTGTGTTGATATTAAGTCTCTCACTGTAGTGGTGTTAGGAAATGATAGCTCGTCCTATCAAAACACTGTACCTGAATTAACTTTTTAAGATTTTTGTAAATATTGTTTAAATGTGTTTGTATTAAAGATGTGAGGATGAAACTGCCTGAAAGTTATTTCTCACCCTATTTGTGCCTCTGTAAATAATGTATTCCTAGAACATTTATAAAAGTAAACTTGGAGCAATTCCTGCTAATACACTCACACTCTGGTCAAAGCTTGTCATTAGTACCCAATCACAATGACACTTCGTCTGCACACACTGTGTTTAGTAGTAGTGGGCCGATACCGATACTCAATTCTTTGATACCCTTGGTATCGCATTAATAGATATTATGTGCTAAAAATCTCTATACCACTCTTTAGTATTCAACATGGTTAACTCTTCAAACAAGTTGGGGATAATGATGGTCATAATCGAATAATCATTCTATTCTTTTAAAGATAATTGAATGATTTTGAGAAGTAGTGGACAAATGGAGGAATGATAATAATCGGAATAATGCTAGTGGCTGGACATTGGTTAATAGTTGAATTTTTGCTTTGTCCTACTATTCCCTTTGCTCATTTCTACCCCCTCACCCCCTCCCCACATTCAATATAAACATGGCATTCCTTTGCAGCTTATCAACATGGTCACCGGTGACACAAGGTCGATTTCTGCTTATCTAAGGGAACTGTATTTCAATAACCAACCTAAGGAGAACACTTATTTTGTATTAAAATAGTCGAGTAAGGATTCATTTCATAAGGTTGATTTTCCTCAGCGCTCTGGCAAGGGAGTGGTGAATGAATGAATCAGCCAACTCCCAGATGCATCGTATTAGTAGTTATTTTCATTCAAATGATTTTAAAATAATCCGTATTAAAAATTAATTTTTTATTTATCGACTTCAACTGTTGTAATCATCATCAACTTTGATTTTGATAGTCTTCTTAAACAGTGTCACCACTATAACTTTTTTCTAAAATATCTTTTCACTTAAAATTAATTTAATAGATATTGTGAAACAATTAAAAATTATTATTTTGAAATTGATGAAAGCTTTTTAGTTTTTAAAAGAATTAAAAAATTTCAAAGTTTTTTTAGTTCATCCGAAAATCTTCTCATTCATATTATTTATGACTTAAAAGGTTATTTTCACTTCCCATACTCTGTATCGAACAGGTTATTGAGTATTGAGCAAGGTATTGGTCCACCACAAGTTTTTAGTCACTGCTTTTATGGAATAAAAGCCAAACTTTTAAATATCAGTCTTTTATCGCACCAAAAACATAGAATGAGTTTTATACGTGCTCTGGCAAATCATGTGAAGGAAATTATTGTCATGAACATTAAGTCTGTGAAGTACTTTGGGGTAATTTTCGACAGCAAACCTGACAGATTATATACTTTTATCAGATGTATGAAATGATTTGATATGTAAAAATAGAAAAGTTGAAGTGAAAAAAGTATTTCTAGGATTTTTCCATTTAAAGAGATAAAGAGCTGTTGGAACTCTGTTCCGACTGTCTTAAAAATCTGAAACGTGATGGGGACTAGACGTAATGATGTGATGCAATCAAGGTTACGACAATGCTGCCACTGCCTGGAATCCATAGAGGTGTACAAGCTGTTCTCAAAGGAAAAAAACAAGAAAACCATTTTTAATGGATGTGTGGAACAACAACTTAACATGTGCGATCAGCACTCGCTGAAAATGCATTGTGTGACTTTTTTTTTTAACTCTTTTAAGACAATGTTTTATTTCCACTATACTGGAGTGCCAATGAAATAGCAATAAATAACTGCAGCAGTTAGGGTAGTTAAAGGAAAGTTCTATTAAGTTTGTGGTGGCGATTCAAACTCCTTGTAATCCACATCAAAATTTGCACACAAGCGGTGCAGCACAAGGCTGCTGTGATTTTACTTTTCTGTGCTACCTGTACTTCAGGAAATTAATCTGACACGGCAGTACCTGAACATCAAGGGCTTAACTCTTGACAAGGTGGTGACAAAGCCAGAGGCGCTAAGACTTTTTCTGCATGAGGAGTGCAATTGAACCAGCGCTTTTAAATTCAGACAATTTTGTAATTGCAGAAGAGAGAAGAGCTAGGCTTAGCAAGAGTGTAATGTAATTGATTTGACCCTAAGGAGTATTTGAAAGCATTGACCATATTATCGTTCTAATTATTTATATATTCAAAACATGTTATATCATCCTAATTATACATATAATTAAACATATTTTACTTCATTTAAATTTCGTAATCTATTACTTGGCGCTTAAATCACGTCTTCCTCTAAATTATTTACTAGTTAGTTCTCGCCCCGAGGTCAGATGGCAGCATCTACTGGAGCCAACCTCACTTAATGTCTTTCAACGTAATCTAACCAAGTTAAGATCTTTTAGAGTAATTTCCTGTCCGAGAAGGTTCTACAAGCAGTGGTTTTTTTTTTAGTTTGTAGGTGTGTAATTCACCGTTAGAAAATGTCCCTTCGAGAAGCTTCCATTGAGCTCAGATATATACAGTGATTTTGAAATTTCTCTTTACTGTGAAGTCAGTCGTGGTCACAGACAGACATGTGTTCGGTCTTGAATGGACATATTTTAAGCGCTCGGTGATAATTAGTTGCTAGGCCCTCGACATGATCGTATTTCGATTTAAATATTAATACAAATATGTTTTTCTTTTAATTGAATAAATTGACATCAAACTTTATGTGACGTGTGATCATTTTTAAGTTTAATGATAAGACGAAGGTAGCATTATAAGCAAAGCACACAGTTGCGCAACAGAAATGACGACTTACTGTGGGGGATAATATCTATAATAAAGGGCTTCCAACTGAGGAGCTCTTAAATGATTATATAACAATTGGCGTTCCAACAGGGTGCATTTATCTTGGACGAAAGTTAGGTAATATAACAAATGGCGACACAACGTGGGGCTTGATACGTAACTAGTAACACATGCTATAAATGAATAACATAAGAGGATGGATTGGGAGCAAGCAATCGAAGCTTGACTAATCCTGCAAGAATAAATAAGAGGGTGATGCTTGAGTTCATTGATCACCTTTCATTCTGAACTCCAAATTAGATAAAGAGCCATAAAGTAAGTAGCAGCCATGTTTGAGGTTGTTCAAGTGAAGTGTCTCATCTGCCAGTGAATAAGAGTTAAAGGTGTCCCATGATTAAGTATCTGAGAGAGTGCTTTTAGTAGAAATACCAAGGCTGGGAAGGCACCTGAAAGTAACAGAGTGATATGGAAATAGCCGGACTATTTGTGATCTGCTATGGGTCAATCAAGGCATTGATTTCAATTAAATATTTCACAAGTTCGCAACTTTGAAGACCAGTAAAGGAAAGTTCTGATTTAGTCAAGATGTTCACTAAATGCTTAAATTCTTGTGTATTTTTTTTTTTTTGTATTATTTAATCCACGGGTACATTTCCTTATGCATTTGTCTACAACTTCATTATTTGGGATGTTATTGATTATGCAAACTTAATAATAATATTTAGCACCGCGTCTTACTACCCGTTCGGATTATACGCTTAAGTACTAATTACGCTAATGGATTAGGAATTGGGAGGGTTGAATTTAGAGGAAGTGAACCCGCATTTGCGTGGAGGGAGAGTGGAAAACCATTTAGGAAAAACCACCCCCAGTTCACCCAACCGAGATTTGAACCTCGATCGCCCCGTCCTCGGCGGGTGAGCTCAACACGACTAACGCGTTAGCCAACTACGCCACCGAGGCGGGTGCAAACTTAATAATTTTAGTTTGGTAAGTTATCTCTATATGTCACTAATATTGCCATTATTTTCAGCGAAACTCAGGAATTAAGATATGAGTAACATAGGTACAAAAAAATACTATGTTTTTTATATGGCCTGTTACAAGAGGAGGTCTATTGGTGTGACACCATGAGCTACCGCACTGGGTAACACTAACCATAAAGACGCCACTGTATCTGGCCATTGAAATTGTGATCATAGGGGGTACATATTATTTTATTAAACTTTTATTGTATTGGTTATTAATGTGATATCTAATATATTGTAAAACATCACAAATTAATAATCATGCACTGGACAGATAATACATGATTAAATCAAAATTTGAACCTCACTCCTTCCACTAAAAAAATAGTGCATCTATATTCGGAAAATAAGTCCTACCATCTTTGAAACACAAGCGTCTTGCACTGTAGATTTCTATGAAAATCTAAAAAAAAAAGTCTAAAACTTTGGGCTTTTACTTTAATCTCTGCAACTAGAACAAGAGAGAAGTCTGACAAAGTTTTTGCCTGGGTAAAAATAATAATTTTGTAAATTTGAACCAGCTTTGAAGGTGTTCAACATTTTTGAAAAGAAAAAAAAAATCTTTATTTCTTCCCTCCACCTTATTGCTCGTATTTTATTACAATTTTTTCTTTAAGTTCATGTAAATGTTTGGCAGAAGGGTGCTTTTCCTCATACATGATCTTTGATCTTTCATGTAAGCAAAGGAAACAAAACACACTCAATTATTCCCACAAAAGAATAAAAACTTATCAACAAACTAACAGAAAGTGTTTGAAAAGAAAAAGTGACTCCAGAAGGTTCCCGATATGGCTAGTAGCTGGTTTAGCCGAATGAAACCACCAATAGATAATTTAATTTATTGACTTTTTTAAATTGAAAATGCACATAACAAAGTTATTTTATTAATTTAAAAATAAATTAAAATAATTTTCAAAGGTTATAGAATGAAACTCCATCGTGTGACACCGCAAATGAGCTATACCGACCAAGCGGCCTCTGTTTGTGAAGATAGTGTCAACTTCTGCGGATAGAGGGAGTAATGTGGTCAACACAACAAACCCTCCAGCAGTTAATGTCAGTTTTCTAGACCAGAGCCACTACTTCTTTATTCAAGTAGCTCCTCATTTGTCCTCACGGGGCTGGGTTTGAGCCCGTGGAGAGACTCTCTGCTTCACTCAAAAATATGGACGCCCTGGGGATCAAACTTGGTATCTCTGGTCTAGCAGTCAGAGTTCCTAGCTACAAATCCAGAGGCGATCCTTTTATTATTTGAGTTCTAGCAAACAAAAATGAAATAAAATAATCTAATGGCACCCTGAATTTTAAATAAATCATGCAATTATCAAGCTCATGAATTATTTGTATTCATACTAAAACTGCTAATTTTTTAAAAACCACAACCTAATTAAGAACAGGAACTTTTATTTCTCTAAAACCAGAATTGGCACCTTAAAAAACTTTGGAGAACAGGAACCAGAAGTATGTCAGTTTAAATCCCGGATTTAAAGTATCTAACTTTCAATTTTTGAACAGACAACATATATGGCATTCAAACAAATTAATTTTAAACCAGACACAACAACCAGTTTCCTGGCCATGAAAGAGGTAACTTTTATCTCACCAAACTGGAATCTAACTTGGGACACAGGGTAGCAGAAGGATCAAATCCACTGTGTATCCCACTGAGGCCGGCTCAGCACCCAACTTGGCATCAGAATCACATGAGACGAGTGTGTGTGTCCCCAAGACACCAGCGCCTCGGTGGCTGGGAGAGGAAAGGGGGGAGTCCTCTTCTCCCCTACCTATCATATGTATTTATAAGTAGTTCTTAGTATTAATTTGAGTGTAATGTCCTTTGTAACCCCCTGATGGGAAAAAGTATAAGTAAAAGTAATAATATTATATCAACACTGAAAAAAAAAAAGTCTTGGATAATCAATAAATACAATTTTGTTATCTCTCTTCTCATACTTTCTCTATCCTGGGTAGCCCCCATTTTGCCC
>CABFWO010002842.1:54193-82099 GCA_902155825.1 Timema genevievae | reverse complement strand
AAAAACTGACATTATAGTATAAAAAAATCTCAACCATTACTGTCCGGGGTAACAAATAAAAAAAGTTTAAGGGCCAGTTTCATAGTCAGATTTAGTACGCCTAAAGTGTGAGTCAATACTAAATATAGGACGACACCTACCTAGAACAAAATGGAATGGGCCAGTTTCGCATATGAAACTGGCCCATTCCATTCAATTTCAGGTAGGTGACGTCTTGTATTTAGTATAGCGCCTCACTTGAGGCATACTAAATCTGACTATGAAACTGGCCCTAAGAACCTGTGGAGTGGCCCTTATTACTCAGTAGTCAAATATTGTACTCGTCCCCTGGGCCACAATTATGTCCAAACTTGGTACACTGACTCCTATGTCAGATACTAACAAACCTAGTAAGTTTCAAAATTACATTTTATGCATGAAGAAGTGCCTTAAGCGTGTTACATAAGATCGATATTTTAACTTTGATTTGTGTTTCATTAGCTACAATTCTAACATGCAGGCCTACACTTTTTTGACATGTTTGGGCCTTGCCTTTCAATGTTTACGAATCAGGGTGTCCAGCGACCCAGAAAAGTCGAGGAATTTTATCAAATGTCTGGCATTTCCACATTCACTAAAAAAAATACACAACTTTTATTTGCAACAGTCAAAATAACATTTTTCTTCCAGTTACTACACACGATGAATCTCTTATAATACAGGATGTCCCTGTTAACTAATCTCAATTCTCAAAGTCGTCCTTCCACACGTCTTTCTTTAACTATAGTTGAGTCGTGGTTATGAATATGCGCGAGAATTTGCTTAAAGGCCGCTACACACATACAGGTATACCTGTGCACTTATACTAGATGTGCTAGTGCATCCACACGATACAGTTTTTCTTCTTCAGGTCACAGTTTGTTGTTGATTTTCTTTACAACGCTTTCTTTGTTGGCAGCGGGATCGATCTCTTTTTTTAGTTTTTCCACCAATATACAGCTTCTCTTTTGGGTCAGCCATGGTAGTCTCTTGATTTAATTTTCCACAGACATTGTTCACCTTTGTAAATTTCTATAAACTCTCCTATGCATTCTCGATGGCTACTGTGACACTATGCCATTATTGTTTACAACAAAAAGTTTATAAAATATTAAAGAATGAAACTTATCTAGTTAGTAAAAGATGTGGTGGGCGCAACAGCAACAACTGAACTGAGCCGCCTGCACATTTCAGTACACACGCTCCGGTATGCCTGCGCAGTTTGCTGCGACGCAGGTATATCAAATGAAATTAACTATTTGCTCTGGTCGCCTGTGCAGGCCGATATAACTGCACAGTTATGTCATCCAAAAGTTCAGTTATACTGGACAGGCGTGCCTGTACAGGTATACCTGTATGTGTGTAGCGGCCTTAAGCAGGAAGAAACTTAAAAAGAATTTCTCACAACAATTTTAAAGCGTACTGGTGTTAGGATATTTTTAATGTCTCAATATGATCTCACTGAAATCTAACTTAGATCACATTATCTAATTGTTGGTTCATTGCTTTAGTCTAAAATCCTTTAACATCTTAGCGTGACACAAATCCAGAATGTGTATGTGTCTAAAAATATTATTTCATCAAGCTGCGATCTTAACAGAATAATGTTTGTATATAATGACTGGAAAAGTTGGAAAATGGTTCTGAAAAATCTGTAAAAGTCGAGGAATTTTAAAATATAGCCTGCTGAAACACACCATTATTTCATGTAATGTGTATAGATAGTCAGTGTTTCTAAACATGTATTTGTGCTTCATTTACTAGCATATTTATTTAACAGGGTGTCCAGCCAGACTGTATTTTAAAATTCCCTGACTTCCAACTTTTCCAGTCACTATAATACAGGATGGTGCAAAAAGAATGCATGTTTTTCAATAAGTGTAACTTCATTGATTTTCAATGTAAAAAATTGTTACTAACATCAAAACAATCTGTAATAATGCAGTTTTTATAGGTATACATTGATTATTTAATCACGGAAGATTATATCGGAAAGATGTTGTCCTTCTTGCTGTATCCACATCCAGAGCCTCTCCTCAAAGTTCTCAATTACACTTAACATTTCTTCTGGCACACTTGCAATTTCTTCGCGAATAGCAACTTTAAGCTCGTCTACTGTTCAAGGTTTTCGAACGTAGACTTTCGATTTCAGGTAACCCTAAAGAAAGAAATCGCAGACAGACAAATCTGGTGAGCACAGGGGCCAAGGGACATCACCGAAATGTGAGATTACGTGTTGGGGAAACCTATGTCAAACAACTGTCATCAAAGCCCTTGCCGTTTAGGATGCGCTGTAACAAGCGACGGGACAGACACAAAGTTGGTGCATGACTGCTAGTGTAGCGCCGAGGACTCTGAAGTACCAACCACCTCACACTCTCAACATTTTCTAGAGTCTGAGCCATACAGAGGGAGGGGGTTGGGGAATTGAGCTAGAAAGGTAAGAAAAAAGCGTTATGAGGTTTATGGATGACTCCTTACTCCAGTACAGTTTGAAATTGTTGTGAAAAACATTCTTTTTTAGTTTATCCTTTTAATAATGTAAATGAATTCTCGCACATGAGCATAACCACAACTCAACTTTGTCCAGACACACAGTAGGAAGGTGGAAAGAGGACAGGAAAATCACATGTTGACTTCGAGAATTGAGATTAGTTAACAGGAACAACTGTGCTAAAAGAGATTCATGATGATTATTTTAGTGATTACATGAAAATCCCAAAAATTTGGTCAAATTCCCTGACTTTACCCTGACCAAGCAAATTTCTTGTTTTCCAGGCCACTGGACACTATGTTTAGTGAAGATATTTTTCAGTTAAAATTTTCTTAAAATTTCCCCTCAGTCCCAAGTCTTTGGAATGAGTCAGCCGGGTGACATCTAATTATGTAATAACAGTATTGCATATTATTGCTGTATTTATTTACATATCAGAAAACACGAGTTAAGATACATTGTTAATACAACTACCACACATACGAACAATTGTAACGAGCAGCACAGTGTCACTTGTCCGTACCACCTTTGTCTTCTGTCACTTTGTTGAGCTTGTAGTCCAGTGGTTTGTCATAGCCCATTATCCTGGCGTAGTGCGCCGGTTCTTTGAATAAGGATGGGTCCACAAACAAGGACAAACCATTCGCCTTGAAGGTGGTAAAGATTCCTGGTACGTCTGGAACCGTCACTTGATCAGCGTGGAACGTCACCTGCGCCAATGGTTTGATTCGGTATAACAGAAAGTTGTAAAATGACAAATGTCACATGGGAATTAAACTGGAGACCTTGAGCTTTGGGTATTAGTTCTCTCTCTCTCCCACTGCTCAGTTGAACTTAGTGGAGTTTGCTAGTGCTGTGCTAATGGTCACATGTGTGCGCTAGCAAGCTTGACAGACCGAGGGGCAGACTGTATGGATACATTAAAGATTTCCCTCAACGTGTTTTACAATCTCCTCCAAACAAATACTATTGCATTACTTTCAAATTAATTATTGATTTTGAGGTATTTTAGGTGCTCTTAAGTTCAGTCAATAAACACACTACCAAATGATCTAAGGTGTAGAAAGAGTCTGAATAAAATTAGTTTAGAAATGAATGCCTTAAAAAAAATTCATTGTTTAAAATGTACAGGTATTTTGTGATTCACACAAGCTCCTGAAATAATGAAAAGTGTGTGATTGTGTATTGGTGATGTGATAGTAGCTCTGGTTAAACTGTTGAAACAAATCCTCAAAAGTTGTTTATAATATAATATTAGATAGTATTTTTATTTTTCATTTGTTTGACATATTTAACGGCCAATTTCTGAATCTATTAATTATATCAGCACATGACTTAAGAACCAACTATTATCTAGAACAGACACAACATCCAATCGCCTTATAATTCATCACCATGAAAGGGGAAACCTACATTTCACCAATGATCAATTTTTCTACCATGCTGTGAATCAAACCTTGGACCCTTAGCTCAGGAAAACAAACATGCTACCACTGAGCTAAATAGCAGGGAACCATAGATGATAACTGAAATTAAGCTATTTTTAAGGAACCGGAACAGAAACTCGACAAGTAAAAGTGCTTAAGAACCAAAATTGATATAAATTATATTTTTAGATTAATAAAGGTTCTAACTTTTTATAAAAAAGTAATTTTTTTAGCATTTTATGCCCTTATTTCTGAAAATTAATTTTATTTAAAAAATAAAATTCTCCCTTTTCTTAGGAATTTTTGTGAGGTTAGGATTAATTTATACAAGTAATGAGCATTTGGCAATTAGCGCTAATCAGTTCAGAATTTTTAGGGATTATTATTGTAACATTGAGTATGGATTTCTCATGTTACTCTAGGCTAAGAGCTTGGGAAGATGTATTTAGCTATGAGTCCTATAAGCTAAATACGAAGAAATTTATTTTAAAGTGTTATTCCTAAAAGTTAAACAATATAAGTTGTTATTATTATTATTAGCACCGCGTCTTACTACCCGTTCGGGTTATACGCAAATATAAGTTGTTGTTGGATGGCCAGTTTGCGTGGAGAGGTAAACGGGGCGAAGGAGGGAGTACAAATGGCTAATCTTTTCACTCCGCCCCAAAATATCAAGTAAGAAGTCGTCTAAAGTCTGTGTTCATTGTGTATAGTTTAAAGGTGTTTTAATAGTTTTATTAATAATTAATTATTTGAAAATGCCCGGAGAAATAAATACTACCCAGTGCGGAATTTGTTTGAATGACATAGAGTGACACGTCAAATATATTATTAGGGGGGTTCCAAGGTGAATTACATAAAGTTTATATATTGTAACCCTGAAAGCACATTTCTTATTTTGGTGTGTCTACGAATTAAGGACTTCAAGGAAGTAAAAACATTTTAAATTAAAAATTGTTCAAATTGAAATTGAGAGGATTGTCGTAGTATTATTTTAATAGCCTATTAATGAAGCCTAGAATTATGTTTTCATACATAAAAATAATTGAAAGGCGTATTATATAGCTCATTTAAATTATTTAGACAAATAAACTAAAACATCATAAAGGTCCAAACTATTTATTTCCTTTTGTTTTCGACATGGCCAATAGCTGGTTTGGCTGAATCAAACAGCAGAAGATAATTTATTTTGAAAAATATTACCTCTTTTAATTATTTTTTAGTTCTGTCAAACAAAAATAAAGTGATCTATTCAAATGGCACCTCTAATTTTAAATAAATTATGTGATTATCAAGCTCCTGGACTAAATATTTTTTTATATATTTAACTTGTATTTTGTAGTAGGCTAAATTACGTTATATTTACAAATATCATAATAGTACTGTTACTTTACATTCATTACTGTTAGCAGCGTGTGGCAGTTTTTTATTCAAGCCATATATTTTCCACTATCAACTTGCTAGGCCAGTCATAGCTTCATATGCCTTTTGATCTATCTTAAGACTAGGACAGGCCCAACATCCAGTCCCCGGCTATTAATTCATCACTGTGAAAGGGTAAACCCACATTTCACCAATGATACAATTTTCAGCCATACAAGGAATCAGACCTGTGGCCCTTAGCTCAGTAGAGAGACACATTACTGACCGAGCTAAGGTGTCGGACTTGTAATAGTAGCTACTAAAACTGGTAAATATAAACTTTTAAGAAGCGAAAAGAACGGGAACTTTTATTTTTTTATTTTATAAAGCCAGAACTGGAACCTATAAAATGTTGTTTGAAGAACAAGAACCAGAACTGATAAGTATTTTGGTTCGACTCCCCGTTAAATAGTGATAATGTGAATAGAAGTTTGGCAGAGAATGAAATAACGCAAAATTAAAATAATTTGCATTTGTTTAAATAGGTACTTCTAAAACTGAACCAATTTAACAGCTTAAACTTTCTGTGAACATCTGAAAGCTTGTTCACAATTTCTTTGATGTATCTTCTCAAAAACCTGAAAGTTTCGAGACTTCCTGTTCAAATTTTAACGACCGGTGTGACAGGAAACTTATCCCACCGCCAAGCTCTCAGAAACCACAGTTTCTTTCAAAAACAGGACTACCAAGAGTTGGAAAAACCCACCAGTTTTCTCCTCAAGAAGAAGTTGTAGACGATGGCTGTGTACTTGTCGGTCTGTGGATTGTATAGGAGCTCTGTGACATACTTCTTAGTGATAAAGTGGAGCATGAATGGCGTCAGGAACGTGAACACGCCCAACGTGGTGGAGATACCCAACACCAGCGCCACATTGTCTAATCTCGACGCCTCATTGGCTAGGATGGGTAGCGCCACAATACCTCCTACACTCGAGGTCAGCGAGAACAGTTTGACTGCTCTTATCTGCGAGGTCAGCTGTCCGTGATACACCTGCAAGTCCTGGCTTGGCGCGGTTGAGCTATGCCGGAAGTGCAGAGAGGATACATGACTGGCGCAGATCTGTGAATCAATACGCATTAAAGTGGCAAAGTTGGCTGAACTGGTAATGTATTCTTGGGGAATATTCAAGGTTCTCAACATCTCTTTGGAGCATTGCTGGTACATTTCCTCAAAAGTAATATTTTTATGTAGAATAAGGGTTAGGTTATAATTTAACAAGTTTCAATTTTCAAACAACTCTTCCCTCCAAAACTCTGTAGTCTAAAGCCAATGGACATTAAATTGCCATGTTTGTCTTTATTGTTTTTTCAAGCACTAAAAGAAGAGCTATTAGCACCTGAAACCTCATATCATGATTGTTTTTAGAGGTTTTTCATTACAGTATTTCAACACTATGACAGCACCACTTGCTTTGTATTATTTATTTTTGTTGGGGGAAGCTCGTTGAAGCTCGTTCTACCTTGGGGACATATGAGCTTAATAAATAAATTATAGGCTATAATATGCTTCTTCTAAATGCCAGAAAAATGTTTTCTTTGATACACAACATTACCAAAATCCATGAAAAATCAATCCCAAGAATTGGGACATATTGATATCAGGGTTTTTTTTCAATAATTAATTACCCAACTAAATTGCAAAGTAGAATACCTTCTTTGCCTTGACACAATCTTGGGCCTATTTCTTTAAAAATATTATGTTTATTTTTACAGGATTGATGATGATGCTTCGTGTAATTTCATTAGAGTATGTTCAAGAAACAAGATGATTAGAAAAAAGTTTGGTTAAAGAAACTACAAGTTGTATGATCAAAATTAATTTACAAACATTATGTGTATGGACATTTATGAGAGTTATGATGTCAATGTTGGGGCACAACATTATTTTGTGGCGTAGGCAGGTAGGTTCAAGAACTTTATGGTCATTTTTACTACTCAGCCATCTATCTTTGAGATGCTTCTATTTTTGGCAACCAAGAGGCTGTGAATCTGATAGTTATAATTTGATAAAAATTATCTTTTGTATGTTTTTAGTAAAAAAACTATCGACCAAGCTTAACCTAACCTTCCAAGTCTATAAAAATTAAATAACTATAGGGGCCTACAATTTTGGGTGGATTAATACACTTCTCCATGCAAATTTGTCATGTGTGTCCTCTGTTAGTCATTTTAATTAATTTATTAGGCCCTATTTAATTAGCCTAATCAATCAAAATATTTTAACGGACAATTTTTGTCTACGGAAATAATATCACTTAAAGGTAAAGTTTTTTGTAAAAAAAACTATCTCAAAAGTGACCACAAATGTTCAATAGGTATCCAGCAAGTAAGTACATTATAAACCGTCTAATACTAGAAAACCTTACAAACAATTGATATTATTGGTATGGCTCAATTATTGATGTTAATTGTGAATAAGAATACTTTTTTGGATTGTACTGTAACAAATAAAATTAGTTTGTCAGCCCCTTTGATCAAACAAATTAATGTATACGTAATACCGGCATGGTCACCCTTAAGGGTGCACAAACAGGGTGGCCGCACAGGGCCCCACACTTGCTTAGGTGACACAGGGAAAAAACAAGGTGGCGTGGGAAATTTTTGCTTGCACACTCATTTAGTAGGCTCCGTGTACAGGCAATCTAACAAATATTGTCAGAGTGTAAAAACAAATAAAACATGAACATTTGGTTTGATTTATAGGCATGAGTGCAGCGTGTGCTCTGTTTTAACTCCACCGATTTGCATTTGTCTGTAGGTGGTGGATATGCCTCATGATAAATTTTGAACGCATTAACTGATTTAATTCAAAGTTGGCATAGTTTTTCTTTGTACCTTTATACAGATCAAATTCATTGGGAAGAAAACCTCACATTTTTTAGGGTGAACGGGGGAGGGGGTAGGCAGATAACTGGGAGCCCTGCAAATGAAGATTGCCCAGGGCACCACATTAGCTAAGGGCGTCCCGTCCCCAAGTACTTTTTATTATAAGATAGTTTCCCCTTACAAAATTGTCTAAAACTTACTGTTTCTATAGTTAAGTTGTGGATGATTGAAACATTTTGTTTTGACTTATTTACCTGTACATTCTCATAAAGTCTACTGGAGAGGAAATATTTTGAAATGTAAACATTTAAAATTGGTTCACTGTGTTTGCTGTTTAAGCCGCCAGACAATCTCAATACATTATGTACACAAGACCCAAAACAACGCGAAAGTTTATCCATTATTTATTAACAAAAAAGTATGAAATTAAGAATGTTAGTGCGAAACGGCACAAATAGATCACCCTAACTTTGTCATTCTGTAACTATTTACACTTCTAAGGTGTCTGTACAGTAGGAGCCTTCCATTGCACGCATGCGCGAAGAGTGAATTGTTGAATAATTTATTATTTAAGCTGACCTTGCCAACGACAACATTTCAAGGATGTAGCAATGTTCTAATATAATAAACTGAAGATTTTTTGAAGCTTAAAATAACATCCAAATAACTCAAGTTTTGTAAAACATATTTATAGTTTCAAACCTTGCTAGCCTAGCTGTATTATGCGTCTGCGCGTTTTGTGCAGCTGTTATTATTCGTTGGCTGTTGCTACACGCACACCAACACTGCAGGTTGATTATTTTATGCCGAACCATAACCATAACAGAATATTAACCATGACATAGAAAATACTAGAAAGCTGTTACATTTTTCTTTAATTTTGACAGCTCTCATTTTATTTGTATTAAATCCATTCGTTATTTAAAATATGTAATTTAATTTGCTCAGGTTAAATATCTAGACTTCTACGGGCACGTATGAAAATGGGCATTCATAGAATTGTTAATTTTTGGTAATGCTTCGGTGAAGGTGTTACACCCCTCTCTCCAAACTTTCCTTACGACCATCGATAACTTAAAGGAAGGGGGAGGGTTGCAATCCACATAGTTTATACAAAGGACATGAAATGCAAGATTTAAATAATAATACCATAAATGGTTTATTCAAAGCAGCAAAAAAAATTAGCAAAGAAGAATTCAATTAATTACATGGTCTCAATAATCGTACTGAGTTCAGTGGAAAATCATATTAGAAATAAACAGTTATTTAGCGCAGTCCATTAGAGAGAACTTCTCTAATATTAGACATATCAAACAATCAGATGGGCTAGTCTTTGTGAGACAAACAACCCATACTGATGAAAAGTATACAAGTAAACAAATAATAAATCAGTTAATAAATTTATAAGATTTATATTAGAGCCTTATTATATTGTCTCAAACGCACAAACAAATGAAGGGATGACTGGTATTTTAGCTTCAGTGCAAGAGACGAATAATGAATGCTGTCAGCTACTCAGAGCCAAAATACAAGAAATACCTAGACATAATATTCCTAGTTTGTTCATGTTTAGTCATTACCCCTGTGATAGGTTCAGTAAACATTGTATCGGGGGCTGTGACGTAATATAAAATTACTATTCTCTACACGGAAACATTTTTATTAGGTACTAGAAAGTGTCACAACTCTTGCGATGGACTTGGCCAATAACATATTGTGGCCTGTGGTTATGATTTTGTTTAAAAATAGATTATTGCGTTCTCCATTATAATATTGTGCTCTTTATTGCTGGGGTTTGATGTGGAGTCTAGAAGTAATAAGTATACTGTGTATAAAATGTTTTTTCTTTTCAAAATTAGTACAGGCCCGCCTACTACTGTGTTTTATATTTAGTATAAAAATCAGAAAAAATGGACTAGATTCTAAAGATCATATTTTGGTGCAAAAATTACAACTATTGAAAACAGATCACTATAAAATTAAAAATACTTTTTCTAAACTTTTCATATTATTAAAAAAATTCTAATTATAGAGGTAAATTAATATTTAGCCCTTTTAACGTTTTCTGCACACAACAATAAAAATAGGGATCACTCATTGCCAGAGTCAATCATTGCTGGTAACTTATTCCACTCCATTCGTCCGCCATTAAGCAATAAGCTTTGGCGCATGCGCAATATTTATAATGCATTGTGGCAGACTACAGACTAGTAAACAATCGTTAAATAAGGGAAAATATAGTGAAAACTTTGAAATGAAACCTATCTTTATTCAGGTTTTATTTGTGAACTAGTTTTTAATTTAGATTACAAACTTAAATGTGTTATAATAAGTTTGAACTAAAAGTGGTTTGATTATATGTGTTGAACGAATTAAAATACACTGGTAATATCACCAAAATGCTATTTTGGGGTTAAGTTCTTAAAGAGTCTGGGGGTTTAGCCCCCACATATAATTTTCGAACTGTCAAGTTTTTATTTTAGAAATAACATTCTTATAATCAAGGGGAAAAAACAAGGTGATGAACTTTCCCCTATTTTTAATCTAACCTAGAGTAAGTCTATGATATTAGTGTAAAGCAAGAGAATGGAGAAAACTTGACATTAATCAGTGGATCGAATACATAGCGCGATCTAGCTTTGTTAGGTAATAGTAAGACAAATATTTTTAAAAAAATACATACATTTTATTAGAAGCTAGAAAGGAAATAGGCCTAGGTTTATAAGTTAATGTTGAAAATACTGAGTATAAGTATGGTCACACAGAAAACACAAATAATTTAGAGATTACAGAGAAAATAATATCATTTTACATGGTAAATGAGTGTAGCCTAAATATTTAGGAACAATTTTAACTAGTAATTACAATATTTTAGAAAACATTCTAAAAGATTGATTAATTTTATTTATTGATTCTTTATTTGGTTTATAAAAAGAGCCAAGTGGCTTGTACATACATAAACATCCTAGTATTGGCATGGATCGAAACCAATTAGTTTTAAGTATTTAGGATAGTGAAAAAAAGTTTACAGAAATGTAACTTCTCTTTTAAACCTATTTAAGTTTAGGTTTTTATTCTTAGTTTCTTTTGGTATTTTATTAAAGATTTTTAAACCCCGCATTTTCATTGAAAAAAGACCATTTATATGGTTTTGTTAACTCGGTGCTGGAGAAAATGATTTCAACTTCTTGTTTGTTAACTCCCCCATTTCTTCCTCCAAATTTTAAATTACTAATTGTTAAATTGTTTGTAAGTTTACATACGCTGATTCCTTTAGTTTTATTACACACACGCTTTTAATTTTGTCTTCATCATTCTTAGTTGAGGATAGACAAAATAAGTTTCTTATTGCTGCATTTTGCAACCTTATCAGTGGTATCAAATTACTTTTGAAAGTATTCCCCAAGACCACATTTAAGTAGGACAGATGTGAGTGAATCAAAGCAAAATATATAGGCTTTAGTACGTGAGGGGTAAATTTATATTGAAGTTTCTTTGGTACCCCAATTGGAGCTCTAAATTTTAGTGACGTGTTCTATATGTGGTTGACAAGCAAGTGTGCTCTTATTGATCAGCCCAAGATATTTAGCTTCCCTTACTTGTGTCAGCATTTGATCACCAAACTTGTGTAGAGCAGCGGTGTACAACATATATTTCAATGTAACCATGGGTGAGAAGTTAAATTCCCCACATCATATATCAAATGTATGACTTAGGTTGCTCTGAAATCAAACATTTGAAACACCACACACTGTTTTAAAAAGTTTATTTAAGACACCTATACTTTGACTGGTCAACTACAACTGCCTCAGACGAAAATGATAAAAGCTGTCAAATTGAACATTTAAGACCGTTTTCTTCAACAGCCATTACATCTGGTAGAATTGATGATCTGTTTCTATAAATATCCACCATCCAACAACACTGTTTATTAATCTTCTTTTTCGCTAATAAGCCTGCTAAAACTACAAACGTTGCACTTTTTACTATCCTATTATTGGACATAATGTACACTATAGAGAAACTAATGAATAAATAAAAAATTAATATAAAAAACTAATAGCCTAAAGCAATTCTATCACCAATGTTGCCTCAGCGTTGGCTCGGCTCGAGAATATTTCCCCAGTACTGCCACCATGCACGGGGAACGTCAACCTAGTTGAGGAATTCGTTCAACCTCGGCTTGTCTCGCTTCGATCTGCCTCTAGTGTATATGTAGCTTAATGAGGTGGACTGGATAGAACTATCTCAAGATAGGGATAGGTTGTAATGAAGTTGACGGGATATAACTAGCTCAAGACAGGGTAGAATGTGATGAAGTTGAATGGATAGAACTAACTCAAGATAGAGATAGGGTTTAATGAAGTGGACTGGATAGTACTATCTCAAGATAGGGATAGGATGTAATGAGGTGGACTAGATATAACTAGCTCATGATAGGAAAATGTGACTTAGGCACTTTTCTAAGTGTGGCAATGAACTTTCAAGTTCCTAATGCCACATAGTAAATAAGTACTATAAAAAGTTGATTTACATATTGAAAATTCCAACAAGCTTCAAATCCACTTGTGACACAACATATTATTTGTTCTCTTTCTTGCTAACAGGCCATTATGGGGGATAAATCTCAGAAGTTCTGTCTCAAGTGGACCAACTACCAGCATCACCTCTCTGAGAGCTTCCTCTCACTCTTACAGACCGAATCTATGGCCGATGTCACACTTAGTGCGCAGGGGAAGAGGATACACGCACACAGAATTGTGCTGTCTGTCTGCAGTCCATTATTCCAGGTAAACACGTGAGACTCCTCGATTAGTTGAGTTAAATAACCACAGACAATCAAAACAAAATGTTGAATTCTGTGCCCTTCCTTGTTCAAATTTTAATGGAAGATGTCCACTATGCCGGGATCTTGAATATTTAACTTAATGTTTATGTAACATAATGCTTATTTAATATAAATAAATTAGGGTGTGATCAGGATTCACGTAACCTTACAACTCGAGTTAAACACAAACAATGAATTTGAATTGCTTGAAAACAAATTGTTCACTAAAATGAAACCCAAACATCAAGGAATGATTAGGCTGAAAATGCTTGCAGTAAAATCTTTACTGGATATTAAAATACATAATACATTGAAACAAGAGGCTATGACGTTTAAAGAGTTCGCAAAACACAGATGTCGTCTGCATACCATAAACAAACAAATGAAGTACCGGTACCTAGGTATTTATGATACTAAATAACCCTGTTGGCATTTCTCGCAACATGATTGCCTAGTTAGAACATGTCCTATTCACTATTCACTTAACTTTCATGTAACGTGAAAGTTCTTGGGTAGAGAACATTTACACTTTCTTTTGTGAAACTATATTTTTACAAAAAAACAAACATGATCTGGCATTACATACGACACAAAATAAATGTCAGCCATTAAAATATATTGATTGGCTAGTTAATTAGCCTAACTTAATTAATTTCAAAGACTATTAAAATGTCCATCAGATTCACAGCCTCTTGGCAGCAAGATAAATACTTGACAACCTTACATGGAAATAACTAGTCTCTAAATTTATTAATCCATCCAAATTTTTAGTTTGATTGAATTTTAATAGACTCAGAAAGTTAGGCTAAGCTTTGTTGATTTAAAAAAAACCATTGTGGCTGTTGTAGATTTTGCCTCTTGCAATATTCTTTGAAATTGAATCAAGCCATTACTTGTTAAATTATGAATTAAATTGTGTTAGTATATTATAGACAGCTGACATTTTTTGTGTCTAGTATTAACTATAACAGTGTTTAGTAAAAATGATGTTTTTTTTACCTTCACGTTTAGAATTAAAGTGTAAATGTTTTTCACCTGAGTTTTCTCCTGGATATAAGTTTAGTAAATGTTAAGATAACTCTATCATGGTGGCTCCCATTTAAAGACACCAGGAAAACCATAACGTTATGTTTCATGAACATTAAGTTGATCTAGGTTTTTTTTTTAAAGTTTCTATGATTTAATCTTTGGGGGGTGATGATATGATTTATAGAAATACACCCATATTCCTCATGAGCATGAAGAGAGGATCAAAAACCACCCCCTTTTGAAAACTTCCAAACCTGCAATGGTGGTTGCATGGTCAAAGGCTTCATTCTCACAATAGACTAGAATTTTGATGGCAGGGGGGGATCGGGTCTACTGAGGGTGGTTTCCCCTAAATGGTTTTCCACTCTCCTTCCACACATATTCTGTTACACTTCCTCTAAATTCATCCCTACAACATTAGTGTAGGTAGTACATACATGCATATAACACAAACAGGTAGTAAGACACGGTTATAAAAAAATACCTGAAATTATTTGATATTATTTGCGAGTTTAAAAGACTCAAATAAACTTTAAATTACAATATAGTTTAGTTACACAACCGGCTGAAAAGTGCTGCAAGGTCGACCAGTTGTATACCGGTAGTCCTTGATATAAAGTAATAAGGCCCAACACTCTTTTGTCTCAGATATGTTTTCTGTTACAATACAGCATTGTTTAAAAAAAATTAAATCTCCTGAAATGTTTTAAATGTCATTGCAATTAAATGTGATGAGGTCTAAAATTCCTAAATTATGTGTTTGTGCAATTTAAAAAATATATGAATTGGACCTCGATGTGTCATCATAATGTCTGCAGGTTGTGGGACTGATGTTTGACATGCCTGCAGGCCCCTGTTCTCATTGTACCCTAACCTCCTTGTCTGTCCACAGGAGCTATTGTCCAACTGCCAGGACCCACAGCCTGTTTTCATTGTACCCTAACCTCCTTTCATTGTACCCTAACCTCCTAGTCTGTCCACAGGAGCTATTATCCAACTGCCAGGACCCACATCCTGTCATCATCTTCAGTGAGATGAATTTCAATGACATCTGTTCCATTGTCGAGTTTGTGTACAGAGGAGAGCTGAGCATTGGAGGGGATCGCATGACCTCTGTTCTGAAGGTCGCCGAGGAACTCAAGATTAGAGGACTGATGTGGGTAAGTTGGCAGGTATCGTGAAGTAAGGTTGCTTGTGAGTATTAAAAAGTAAGGATGTCAGCTATTATAGTGAGATATATTGTATTGCGACTATAATACTGCTATCCCCAAGGTGCTGGAGGAAGTGGAGTTGACCCCCGAGGGGAACTTAGTGGACCACAACACATGTGCGGAGGAGCACCTACATGAGCAAATGGGTGCACAGACAGCGAATGGCGCCACTCAAGGGAAGACAACTCAAACTGCCGGAACTAAACGTTTGGTGAGATCTATTTCTTGATGCCGGGTCTTTGTGGCAGACACACAATTCAAGACCAATACATACAGATTTTAAATAGTTTTCACAGATCTTGAATCTTTATTCCAAGAATATCTCAATCTTCTACATATTTTGACAATAAAAGAATATACTGTGCTTTTTTTACTCGACCTCTTTTTTTCACATAAAAACCCTTACTTTGTTTGACTTTTGTTTGCATGTTTCAAGTCTTGCTTCAACTTTGCTTTGCATTTAAAAAGAGACTTGCGCACAACTTACAAGATTTTAAAGTTAATGCCAGAATCACGATCAAATTAACGTTCATGTAATGAAACATTAACTTCAGAAAGAAACACAATGTGTGGTCAGGAGTGACATAACATAACTTAAAAACTCGAGCAAAACACTAACAATGAATATGAACTGTTTTAAAACAAATTGTTCACTAAAATGGATATAAAAAATAAAGTGTAATAAGAGGCTACCTAAGATGTTTTATTGTTCGAGAGATTTGCACAAACTATACCATTGAAGTTGTCTGCATAAACAAACAAATTAAATTCTAAATAGCAGTGTTGACGTTGCTCAAAAAATGATTGGCTATGTAGAACTTGTGGTACACTTGATTTAAGGTTCAAGTAACGTGAAAGTTCTCAACTGGACAACTCATACATTAAGTGAACATTAATCTGGAAAACAGGGGGATTGCTTGGTCGGGGAAAATACATGTAAAAGTCAAGAAATTCGATCGAGTCTCTGGAATTTTCACATATCCACTAAAAATATCCAACTTTTTATCTACAATGCTCAAAAATTACATATATCTTTCGCCTAATACTTGCTGCGACTCTCTTGTAACACAGTTGTCCCAGTTGAGCTTACTAATCTCAATTCTCAGTCAACATGGGATATTTGTGTCATATTTTCATCTCACATCTTTAACCAAAGTTGAGTCATGATTATGTGCATGCGCGATAATTTGATTACGTTGAAGGAGGAAGGAATTGAAAAAGAATGTCTCAATAATAATTTTAAACTGTATTGGTGTAAGCCGTAAGGCAATCGATCAATATAGTATCACTGAAATATAAATTAGATCACACTAAAGTATCACTTTAGGCTGAAATTCTTTAACTTCATCATAAAAGTAACACAATTTCAGAATGTATATGTATCTAAAAATATTATTACATTAATTTGTGATCTTAGTAAAACTATGTTTGTAATATACCTACTTAATATTTATATATAGTGGCTGGAAAAACAGATTAGCTCTGGAAAACCCTGGAAAAGTCAGGGAATTTAAAAACACGGTTAGGACTGAACACCCGAGTTAAATTAATTGCTTCCTTTTAAAATCACAAGAACTGATAAATTACTTGACATTATGTAAAAGTTAAGTTGATCATGAGTCCAGCATAATACACCATGTTAGGTATTTATCCAACAATTCAATCTTTAATCTGAAACACCATCTAATAAACAATATGATTGCCTGGGTTTGATCCCAAGTTCTGTTGCTTGACTGTTTGTAGGCCAAAAAGGGTGGAGGCAAAGTTCTAGATGAAGATAGGAAGAGAAGACGAAGGAGGGACTCTATCAAAAAGGAGTACAGGTAATTATATTATTGCAGCATATCACAACTGAAACATGGTGTCCTTTAATTGTCGATACAGGATTGTTATACCTGACTAAAGGAGTACATAATCTAATGCATCTAACTACACAAAATGAGTAGGGAGGTACTAATTACGCTAATATGCTAGGGATGAGGAAGGTTGAATTAAGAATAAATGTACCCTAATTTGTGTGTAGGGAGAGACTAAGACCCTAGACCATCAGTCAGTCTGTCAGAAGCCTAAAGTACCTACTTGTATGAATAAAGCTACCAAATTATTAAAAAAACAGATTCATTCTTAAACATTTTTATTTATTCATAAGTATTAATAAACAAAGGAAAAATAGCGCCAAATGGTTGTATTAAATTAAGCATTGAAAGGAGGATAGAAGAGTAAGGCCTACACACTTACCAGAAAAAGTACCAGCTCTTAAGTTACTTGAACTTACATGCCATGTGAGCTCAAGGAACAAGCCATAGTGGCCCAATTACCGAGACCTAGGTACCTTAACCTTCAGTAAAATAGTGTATTTGACTTTTGACGTTGAGGGAGTTAGGATTTTGTTTGGTAATATAAATGCAAAGAATGACATGAAGTTAACATTGACCTGAAGGCCGTTTTATTATCAAAGTATAAAATAAGACTCAAAGGTAAACAATGCAATTTTAAGTGATTGGCGGACAATGCGCAATAGTAGATAAATTCAATAGTACTCATCAGGAAGCAATATATGTACTTAAGTATACAAAGCAATATTAAATGAAAGTGATCAATATGTATTTATAATCCATTTAAAATGTTTTCTAAAATGCAATACGTATTTAGCTAAATTAGAGAATATTTATTTTTAAGTATAAGTACAAATGTAAACAAAGTTGTTGATTGTGAACAATACGCAAATTAGATTATAAGTAAGTAAACAACCTATCATCTACACAATTGGCTTGAGCCTCTCAAAAGATAACTCTTAACATATAATATTAAACTTGCCTTAAAAGTCTACACGTATCAAATTGCCGTTATTACAAAACATAACTTTTTTTAATACAAGTTAGAGTTCTGCTCGTAACTGTACACCTGAATCTAGTGTTGATTAGGGACATGACTATTATTATCTTCTACCAACCCGTGAGGCGGGGAAACTTAGACACGAAAATAATTATTTACTTTATAACCTATCTGCTAAGCCTACAATTAACTCCTAACATAATTGAGTTATCTAATGCATTTCCCAATAACTTTAAACATGAAAATTGAAACGACTCTGTTCCTCAGTCTAAGGAATTGCTCAAGGAGTTGTAAGGCCATATGATGTTAATATTAATAATAATAAATCGGTTAGCCCATAGTTCAACTATTTTATTTTACACAACTTAACCTAACGTAGAGAAGTGAAACATGGGAGGGTTTGCTTGTGCATCCCAAGCGAGCGGTGGTACGAGTGCAAGTGTCTTCCAGCGACGGATGAGTTCCCCACTACAAAGCTCGGTGCCGCTCTAGCGGCGGGCTAGGTAACTACCCTACAGCGTTGCGCCAGACAACTGCGCACCCGATAGAAAGGGGTGGGGGAAAGCTCGTTACATCACTGGCACAAAATATGATACGAAACATCCTAAGTTACGCTTGGACTTACTTCAACTGTAGGTATATACCAAAAGAATGACAGTGCAAAATAGTACACAAAGGTAAAATTAAATAATTCTAAATTGTTAACAAACTATCCGAACACGGACCAAAAAGGCTCAAGACCAAAAGATGTTAGTTTCCAAAAAATATCCTATTCCAATAGAAATTAAATTTGGTAAAAATAAATAAATAAATAAATAAGTCGAAATTTAACCATATTTAATCATATTTAACCCTTACCTAATTTTGAATATATTTAGATGAAGCCAAGTTTTCACATTAAAAAAATCATATAAACAAAATCATTACCAAAATAATAATCACTTACTTGTTGGTAAGTCCCTAATACCTATCGGCATCAAAGATTGAAGTTCTATTCTGGGTACTAACTTATATTTGAATTTGATCAGCGGGGAAAAGTGGTAGGGAGATCTCACATGGCCAATAAAGTCATCATCAACAAGTCAGAAATGGCCATCTCATTGACGTCTGCGAACAATGTTGTGAGGATGACAATGGGAGGTAGGGGAACACACGCGATAGGACAACTCGCTCCTTTCCCCAAATTTTAGCACCCGCACAGCGTCTTGAACACGGGGATACTAGCGAACAGGGTCACATGGCACTTCGTGACTTCGTTCTTGTTTCTTGCCAAACTCGAACGATAAGCTGTGTTCAGTGTTGACGTGCATGGTGTGTCCGTGATTAGGCACTGACTTCCTGGTAGAACAGGGTGTGTATTCACTATTTAAGGTGGTGGAGGTTGATGGCTATGTTAGGTTGAAGCCACGATACAAATCCTGTAGACCTCAAAGCTCACTATTAAAATGCAACAAAACACATAATCAAATCATTTTTGGGGTACATCAGTCCCCTTCTTCAGCAGAAGAGAGTAAAAGACAAACTGGACTATGACAGCATGGCAAGAGGTTGATCATGGTCACTTAGATTCTGTTTTTGCCTATTTCTTGATTTAAAAAAAAGATTTAGGCTAGGTAACTGCAGAATCCAAGCCTAAATCTATTTTTGAATCAAGAAACAGGCAACTGGCAACTACAGAATCCAAGCCTAAATCTTCATTTTCCCCTTAAATGACATAATTTAGTGTTTTGTTGTGTTTTAATTGTGAACTTTGAGGTCTACCATTTTCTGTTAAACGTGTAGGCCATACCCTTCCATCCTCCTTTCAGTGTTTAATACAAGTATTAATAAAGTGAGAGTTTATATAAATAGTATGTACACATTTAAATCAAATGAGAAAAGTGAAATTTTTGGTTTTATGCTATTTAGCTAATATCGGAGTTGTGTGGTACATGCAATTTTAATGAGTCCTGCAAGTGCTCTTGGTTTAAGTGGTTGCGGAGGTTTGTTTTGGTGCTTTTTATTACTGAAAATTTTGCTTCATAGGCATTGATATTTTGAACATTATAATGAACATGAAGTAGTTGAATTAAGCCAAAACTGCTTCAAACTGATGCTTTTTTTTAGTGTCAAACATTAGTCTGAGAGGACGGTTGAAAATCGATGAATTATAGTCTGGTCATATTAACAGAACTTCACTTGATAAATTGTTTCCATAATCCAGGAAAGGTTTGTTGACAAAATTTAAAACAAGTTTTTGGAATGTAGAAATCTTCACTTATTTGTTTCAAATAATCTTTTAATTTATTAAGGAAGCTTTCATTTCAGATGTTGAATAAAAGGTATTTTAAGTTTTGGAAAAAACTTAAATATGTGGGACTGTATATTGCTCATACATAAATCAACTTTTTTTTAATAAAAGCAACAATTTGCTCAATTAAATTAATCACAGATTATTTCTGGCCTATGCAAATTGACAGTCAGACTATTAAGTTGTTGAAACATGTTTGCTAAAAAACATCTGCGCCAAAATGTCATCATCATTATTTAGAAACAAGAGATACTCAGTAACTTTGTTGTTACCTTCTCATTTACTCGGGAATTGTCTCACAGAAGTCATCAAGGAAGAAAACCTGTTTAGGGCAATTACTTTGCTGAGCCAGCGCACATTATTATACAAATACCCAATTGCGCTTCATCTAATTCTTAAATTAATTCACGGAAAAATTGATGCTGCAAGATTGATGTTCCCCAAATTAATTTTAAAATTTTTATAACTGTAGTTACAAAATGTTTGTGAATTTAAATCTTCACGACTAAGTGAAAAACAACTCAAAAAACGGTTCCGTGTGGTTTTGGGTAGAAAAGTAGAATATGGACCTTACAAATGGTTGGTAATACAATACAAGTGGCCTACAGAATTTTTTTTATATGGTAATATGTCTTGCAAACAAAATTAATTGCTAACTTCTGACTTAGACCTTTCGACTACCGAAGCAGATTTTATTTTAATTAATACAGCAAATAAAGCAATATTTTGTCGACATTAATTAGATGATTATGAGGGAAATAAAATAGCAAACAACCTGCTTTGGTGGCTGCTTGGTTTATGTTGTCACACCCACAATAGACTAAACTGTTGATGAAGGGGAGATCATGTTTAGATACCAGTCAGGTGTACTGAGGGTGGTTTTCCTTAAATGGTTTTTTTCTCTCCCTCCGCACAAATGTGACTATAATTCCTCTAAATTAAACCTTCCTCATCCCTAACCCATTAGCATAATTAGTACATAAGCACGTAACCGAAATGGGTAGTAAGATGTGGTGGTAAAAAAAAAGCTAACTGACGCAGTTATTTGGGTGAAACGCAAGTACAGTTGCTGTCAAGAGATTGTGTTTGTTTGTCAGTGAGGAGAGCATTGCGCAGGCCTTGGAGGACCTCAAGTCTGGCCGCACGCTTGTGGAGACAGCCATTGCGCACAATGTCCCCCGCTCCACGCTTTATGTGCGGGCACGCACACAGCACGTGTCACTGGCCTATACGAGACAGGAGCACTCTGGAGAGATCATAAAGGCGGCCGTGCAGGCCGTTGTAGGTACAGTGACTTTCACAAATATCAAAGAGGTTGGACCTACAGGGAAGTGACATAAAATATTAGATTCGAGCTAGTAAACAAAGATTTGGATTCTGTTTGACTATAAAAAATTTCAACTTCGCACAGGTTTAAATATAATGATTATAATTGCCATAGAAATAATTCCTAATTTTCAATTTAAAGTAGGAGGGATAGCACACATAAAGAGTACAATTTTCATAGGAGGGTTTTACATAGGTTTGAAGTCCACTTTATCAATTAAAACAAATTAATAGAATAAATGAATTCTTGTAGCTATATCCAAGATAAAATATTTTCTGTTAATTGTTTTATGCACAAAAAAAGAATATCCAAAATCTTAGCTCGGTCGGTAGCATGTCTTCCTACTGAATTAAGGGTTCCGGGTTCGATTCCTGGCACGGTCAAAAAATTTACCTTTGGGGAAATGTGGGTTTACCCTTTCACATTGATAAACTAACAGCTGCGGACTGGATGTTGTGGCTGTCCTAGTCTTAAGTTATATTATAAGGCATATGAAGCTATAACAGGCCTAGCAAGCTGGTAGTGGAAAATATATTATGGCTTGAATAAAAAACTGACCCAGACCACAGGCTGGAAACAATAATGGAATAAAAAAAATTGAAAAAGATTATGTTGTGGTTATTTATATAAACTTTATGCACTAGAATTATTAAAAAAATTATTTTACAATGGTTTGTAATATTTAATTCTAATCTGATACATTCAAGTTAATATCACAACTTTCAGTTCAATTATTTCAGATTTTTTTCCATATGAATATTAATTTGTAACATACATAACAGCTGAGAATGGAAATAATTCGACATAACTTGAGTAATTTGGAAGTCAATATTTTAAACTTCATAATCGTCAAAGCCAGAATTTTTTTGAAGCAAAGTTAAAGTCGATATTTGTTTGGAAGCCAAGTTATAGTTTTGAAGCTTTGCACACCCCTAGAAAGATTCTTTTACAAAATACAATTATATTTCTTTACGGTCAGCATTGATAGCATTTTACTATATCATTATTTTTAGTTCACAACTTGTGAATGTGTGGAATGCCAGGCCTCCACCGTGGTTCGGATTCCACGTTAAACTGTAGATCCTCCATTTCATCTCACAATCACCCTACCATTACACAATAGCGTAAGTGCATATAACACGAACGGGTGGTAAGATGAGGGGCTAATAATAATAATATTTTATAGGTATTGATAATATCTATCAAGATTGACAGCTGCAGATCACATGACTTGATGCAGGGTTGCCCTTAGCAGTTGTGGGGCCTTAAGCAAATTTAATTTGCAGGGCCCCCAGGCCTCACTATCCCAACTCTTCCCTAAAAAAAATAATAGAAAAACCCCCTCAATTTTTGTTTAATGTTATTATAGTAGTTGGCCCCTATATACCAATTTACAGCCATATTAGCTATCAGGAAATGCCTAAAGGGTAAATACATGTGTGTAATAACAAATGTTAAAAGCCATGTTTTTATATTATATGATATAAGGGTAGATTTCTCTCCAACCCTTGGATTGATTTTCTTCTCCATTGAACTTGATCTGTATAAAGGTTCAAATAACAGCTGTGCCCAGTTTGAATTAAATTGGTTGATGCGTTCACAAGTTACTATGAGACACATCCACCAGAGACAAACAAATGCAAATCAGTGGAGTCAAAACGGAAAGCTCTGCTTCTCTCGTTCAATAAATCTAACCGCATGATTATGTTTTTATTTGTTTTTACATTCAATCAATATTTACTAGATGGCCTATGAGCTCTCAAGCAAATATATCCCACTGCAACTTATTTTCCCCCTTTGTCACCTAAGCAAGCGCGGGGCCACCCAAATTGTGGAGCCTTGTGTGGCCACAACATTTGCACACCCTTAGGGGCGTCTCTGACTTGACATATTATTATTATTATTATTATTATTATTATTATTATTATTATTATTATTATTATTATTATTATTATTATTATTATTATTATCAATTATTATTATCAATTATTATTATCAATTATTATTATTAATTATTATTATTAATTATTATTATTAATAATTATTATTATTAATTATTATTATTAGCACCGCGTCTTACTACCCGTTCGGGTTATACGCACTTATGCTAATGTGTAATGGTAGGGTGATTATGGGATGAAATGGAGGACCTACAGTTTAACGTGGAATCCGAACCACGGTGGAGGCCTGGCATTCCTCACATTCACAAGTTGTGATTAATACACGTCTTGTCAGAGGTGAAGGAAGGGTTTAGCAATCAGATAAATCTGTGCCGGGACCGAGGATTGAACCCCGGACCCTCAGCACAGAAGTCTGACACCTTACCCTTAGACCACCAGGTCACCCGACTTGACTTGACATATGAATACATGAAAGTAGATATAGTGACTTTTATAGCTGTCAGAAAAGGACCTTCCTGTGAAAATTGGGCTACACTGAGTGATGCTGGAATATAAATGGTTGAGTTTAAAGAACAGACAGTCACCCATTAGTGTATAAGCCCTGACAGTGGCTGTGAAAGCTACCTGCCTGTCTTGTAGATGGCGCGAGCCTACAGAAAGCGTCAGAGAAGCACAAGATTCCCAAAACAGTACTGTGGCGGCGTGTACAGAAGGAGCTGGGTAGGTACGGTATCTCCCACCGGCGTGGTGCCGGTACCAGGACGCCGTCCAGGTCTGAGAAGAGACTAGCTGCTATCCAGGCGCTCGAGCAGGGTGACACACTCACCACGGTCTCCAAACAGTTCCAGGTTGGTGCACTTCTCTTCGATCAATCTAACTCTTTTTATCAACAGGCCAGGGGTTAATTGAAAGAAAGGACTTTGGCCATAACTTCACCCAAAAATACATTATTATTTTGTGGTTAATATGCTGATTTTATTCTGACGGCTAAGCCAGGACTGAATTCTAGCCATATTTATAGATAGGGTCGTGCAAAGCTTCAGAAAAAATACAAGCTTCGACTTTGCATTGAAAAAAAATTTAGACTTTAACAACTAAGAAACTTTGCCAATAAATATTACAAATAAAAATAACATGACAAATTAATATTCATATAAACACATCGAGTAAAATTACAAATAATTGTGTAGCAAAACATTTTCTAAATCATTTTAGTGCATATAGCTATAAAATAAGCACCTCATAATATTTATTCAAACTTGGATTCTACTTCAAAATGATTTAATAAATTTAATTAGAGTTTGCTTTGAATTGAAAAAGTGTACTTTGTACACCCCAAGTTAGCATTGATTTAGATTTGTCTTGTTTTCATTTATGTTCCTCTTACTTATCTCTCTTTCTTGCTCTCAGCCAAACAACCACTAATCTTGGTATGCCACACATCACAAGGACAATACCCTGATTCTTATAGGAAGTCCACTTTATAGCAACAACATTGGTTGAAAGTCACTAAAACTTGGCATTCTACAAATATGTCTTAAATTTGATTTATTAACTATAAAGTTCATCTAAAAAGTTATCAAAAGCTTCCAATAATACGTTTACGTTGTAAAAGCCAAATTGTGTTTGTTTTCTATGTGTTTCTATCTACCTTTCCTGTACCTTCTTCCAAATAAAAGCCAATAAAACTTCCTTATAGGTTACTGTATAATTTATCTTTACATCATTAACTAAACAGACTAAGAATGTAAATACAACTGCAATCTTTTTATACCAGCCACTGTGGCAACATTAGCTTCCAGTTTTCATATAACGGTCTTCCTACAAAAATCAAGATAAAGCTATGTTTTAAAATATAAGATTAGGTGAATGGTCTCCTCCTTTGTCTTTACATTCAGGTGTTCGCTCATCACTGGGGGTAGTATGGGGCAGGTGTTGGATTGATCATTGGGGCTGGGTGTGCTGGTCTCTAAGGGCCCACTTAATGGGTGGGTGTGCTGGTCTTTCAGGGTCTACCTAATGGGTGGGTGTGCTGGTCTTTCAGGGTCTACCTAATGGATGGGTGTGCTGGTCTTTCAGGGCCTACCTAATGGGTGGGTGTGCTGGTCCCTCAGGGCCCACCTAATGGATGGGTGTGCTGGTCTTTCAGGGCCTACCTAATGGGTGGGTGTGCTGGTCTTTCAGGGTCTACCTAATGGGTAGGTGTGCTGGTCTTTCAGGGCCTACCTAATGTCTGGGTGTGCTGGTCCCTCATGACCCACCTAAAGACTACTCTGCCTAATCCAGAGTGACTCAAGCCAATACAATCTGTACAGACTGCCTCCAGGGTGGCGAGCCCCGGGCAATATATTTTGATCTTGATCACCCAGGTGGGTGGCTAAATCCCTTGAAGACATCTATGTAGGGCGAGGGAAGGTGAGGGCCCCTCATTCGCCACATACTAAGCGGTTGGTATTGCGTACCTGGCCTTCCCAGGGATAGCTCGTCAGGACACCTCCATGAGGTCCTCGCTGGGCAACACCCCAAGGCTAAATTCCTCCGTAATTCTGGCATTTACACATGGAGGGGATAACTCTTTCCTCTCCTTCAAGCCAGGATGTTTAGGAGGGGGGTGGGGGTGTTTCTGGAGACACCCACAGAGTTCTGGGAGCTACTGGCTTGAACCACGAGGTTACGTCGGAGTTGGGTTAAAGAAGCCTTGGAATTGTAACTAGGGATTAGGTGACTGTTTCCTACAGTGGGCCCCAGATGTTATTCAAGTTGTTTATGGTATTGGGTGGCTTACCACAGCTAAAGAGCCTCTGGCTCAGTGATTGATAAGATAGATGGCTCCTTTGGTGAGGGTAGGCCATGGCTGTCCCAGTCTGTTAGCTGGGAACTCTTAATGTTTGATTGTGCTGTTATGTTCTGCTTGTTTGGCGTCTACAGCCAAAGATACAGAACCAAGCAGTGAAACTAAAGCAGGCACTTGAACACTCGTGTTTTCGGCAGATCCCCAAGACGACCTTGTTTCGTGAAAAGACTCGGCTGGTGGAAGCGGGCAGACTCCCCTGGTCCTGTCTGCGGAAGAGAGACCCAGAGTACGACGGGAAGCACCAGCGGAGACTAAAGGACGCAGTGACCGCATGCATGGAGGGCAAGATGTCCCAGGCTACAGCCTCTATGACTTACCAGGTCAGAGACATCAAGTCAAGGGAAATAAAGTGATTTAGTTTGGTCAGGGTGTGCGAAGTCCACTTTTTCAATCCCAAGCAAATTAAAATCGAATAAATAAAATATTATCAAAGCCAAATCAAAGCTCAATTTTGTTGTTAATTTTTATGCTTAAATATTTATTTCACTTATATGAACTACAATTAAATTTTTAAAAATTATTGCACAATTACTTGTCATAATTAATTCAAATATAATGGACTAAAAAATAATCACAAGTTACAATTCATTTACTTCAGTTATTTTCACATTAATATTCATTTGTAATGTATATAACAACTCAGAATGCCAATAACTGATCATATAGTTTTTTAGCTGTAAACATTTTTACTGGCAAAACTTTATAATTGTCAAAGCAGGAATTTCTTTGAAAGCTAAGTTGAAGTTTTGAAGCTTTATTTACCTCTAAATGTTGGTAGATAAATTATTTGTTCTGGTAAAAAACGGTTACAAATCAACTCTTATTTAACTGGATTGTTGGAACAAAAAGAAATATCACGGCATAAAATCTGACAATGATAATTGAATACTACTGTAACTTTGCCACTATAGAATACAATATCATGAAAATAAAAGGTCCACGATTATGTTAGATTTATTCCAATAAATGGACAGTATTTAACACAATCGGAACGAAAAGTTATCAAAACACAGCAGCTTTAAACTTTAAAATTTGGCTAATAGCGTGCAGGGTGTCTACCAATACTGGAAATACTGGAAATATACTTGATTTTATCTTTGGTAGTGAAAATACTGGAATTTTGAATCAGATACTGGAAAAATATTCAGCCTTTTTACATTGAGTGAAATGTTGGATTAAGCATTTTGAGACCCCTGATATTATTTGGACTACTGATAGTTCTATTTTGACCACCCTTCAATTACTTCTCTGGTCTATCTTATTTGCCACACAATTAGTTGACCTTGTAGATAACCTTGCAGTGGGGATGTTTGCCTCACTTGCTGACCTTTCTATTCTCAGTCTCTACACTAAGCCCTCCCTCCCACCTCCCCCTTACATACTAGACAAATAAACAAATAACTTTTTTGACTACACTAGCAGCCAACCTCCATCTTACATACTA
>CABFWO010002842.1:31379-46113 GCA_902155825.1 Timema genevievae | reverse complement strand
GATAGCTCAGTGGTTAGAGCATTGGCGTACTAAGCCAGAGGTCCCGGGTTCGATTCCCGTGTCCAGGTGTCATTTTTCAATTTTCAGAATATGTTACATATTAATGCTATTGCCATTACAATGATCAAAGGTTTATTTTATTTTAAAATACGTACATGAGTCTTATTATAGTTTTGAAACATGAAAAAAAGATTACTTTTATTTAAATTTAAATACAGTAGTCTGGATAATCCGACATTCTGTTTAATACGACATATCCTTATGATGTGCAATTTACATTATTGTACAGTATACACATGCATATTATTTGCCCACTCCCGTCGTTTCTTTGTTAGTGAGTGAGTCACACACTGCTGTGCTGCATGCGCACACATACTATTGTTTCCACTCACATTGCTGCTTTGTCTGCCAGTGAGTCACACACTGCTGTGCTGCACGCGTACCCATACTATTGTTTCCACTCCCATTGCTGCTTTGTCTGCCAGTGAGTCACACACTGCTGTGCTGCACACGCACCCATACTATTGTTTCCACTCCCATTGCTGCTTTGTCTGCCAATGAGTCACACACTGCTGTGCTGCATGCGCACCCATACTATTGTTTCCACTCACATTGCTGCTTTGTCTGCCAGTGAGTCATACACTGCTGTGCTGCACACGCACCCATACTATTGTTTCCACTCCCATTGCTGCTTTGTCTGCCAGTGAGTCACATACTGCTGTGCTGCATGCGCACCCATACTATTGTTTCCACTCCTATTGCTGCTTTGTCTGCCAGTGAGTCACACACTGCTGTGCTGCACGCGCACCCATACTATTGTTTCCACTCCTATTGCTGCTTTGTCTGCCAGTGAGTCACACACTGCTGTGCTGCACGCGCACCCATACTATTGTTTCCACTCCTATTGCTGCTTTGTCTGCCAGTGAGTCACATACCTCCTTGGTTGTAGCTCTGTTTGCCTACCTTAGTGAATGTTTGGACTGTACTCATTCATACTGTGATTGAGTTTTGCATTTTCCCATTAATGTAATTTTACAGTAATTTTATATCCAAAGTTTTGTTTACATAAAATAAAAGTTCTCTAATTTATTGCATTAATACTGTATTTGTATTGTAGGATAATTATTAACAAACCCTATTTCATACCTATTCTGCACTTCTATAGGTCAGATTATTGAGACTCTGCTGTGCTTAGGACTAGCTTCGGTGGTCACATGATCTAAGGCATCACTCTCGCAATAGTCTAGACTCCCGATGACAGGGAGATTGAGGTTCAAATCCCAGTCGTGTCTACTGAAGGTCGGTTTACCTGAATGGTTTCCCAATCTCCTTCCACACAAATGCTTTCTTGTTCATCCCTACACCACTAGAGTAATTAGCATATATTTATTGAATTCAAGCTCAGTTGACTCAGAACTTGGCAGCTTTTTTTTGAAGCTCGCTTAAGCTTCATACAGTAAAGCGTTAATAATTTGGAAGGTAAAAAATCCGGATCGTCGACAGTTTACTTCGTTGTTATCTTTTCCTTTATTCTCCTCACATGACTATACCACTTCATTACATAAAACAAACTAAAAAATATTCAAAAAGGGTTCTGTGAGAGTTTATTATAAAAATGACAAGAGTAACATAGTGATATTTCTTTATTAAAGTACAAGCTACCTGCTTCTTATAACCAGTCTCTTGGGGCTATCTGAAGTTTGAAAATGATTCCTATGCTAAGAAGATGCTTGGGCCTCGTCATATACTACATTGTAACAAATATCCAGCCTGATCAGTGTGCAATGTTTCCTGCATGTTAACCACATCTCCTTGTTGGTTGTGTGGGGATCGATCAATCACTAATGCCATCTATTGGGGAACAGGCAGACATTTCTCCCCCTATATCCCAAACTATCCCATAGGCCTACTACATCCTTTCGATATAAAATGCACAGAATAATAAGGGTGAGTCTAGTCATTTTTTATTTTAATTCTAAATGAACTTGAATTGAATATATGAAATATTCTCAAAGCCAAATGGAGGTTTGAATATTTTTGTTGTTTGTTTTAAGCTTGAAAAAATATATTGTGCTTATTTATACAACTTTAAGCACAATTGTTTGAAGTATTTTGTTTACTTTTGATAAATCAAGCCATCACAGCTTACGATTCACTTATTTCAATGGAAATAACTGATAAAAAAATAAACTAATAAGTGCAAACTTAATGAAGAAAACCCATCTATGGGGAGAGGAAAAATATATGAAGAATTCAATGCACAAAGGCGGCATCTTCCTTCTGACTTCTTTGGTAGAATTAGTAGTAAAATCAATATGGAGTAGCTTAGTGTTGTAAAGTGTATTTCCTCTTCCCTTTTTTTGTTTGATAAAGGCAACATTGCCAAAATATTACTCTATTATTGTTTAAATGTGTGTGTGTGTGTGTGTGTATGTGTCTATATTTCTACTATAAATGACGGAAGAAAGAAAGAAAATGTCATCTTTGTCCATTGGATTCTTCCCCCATTTTTCCTCTTTCTCCAGGTGGGCTTTCTTAGTTTATTTTTCTGTTTTCTTTATTTTTATTAATTTACATTACTATAAAATTATTTAGTCATTAGGCCTCATTATTAAACAATTCAATTACTTCAGAATTTTTCATACGAATATTAATTTGTAATGTATATAATAGCTCAGTTTGACAATAATTGAACACAACATGACTATTTTACCTATCAATATTTTTATTGGTGAAACTTTAAAGTTATTGTCAAAGCTGGAATTGTTCTTGAAGCCAAGTTGAAACTGATATCCATGATTGGGGGGGGGCTGTGCTTGTTTAGGTGACACAGGGGGAAAAACAAGTTAAAGTGGAAAATTTTTAATTGTGCGCTCGTATAGGCTCCCAGTACAGGCAACCTAGAAAATATGGTCAGAGTGTAAAAACATATTGAAATATAATCATGTGGCTTTATTTATGAAATGAGTTAATCGAGTTCGCCACTTTAACTCCCATCGATTTGCATTTGTTTGTTTGTGGTAGATAGGTCTCACGATAACTGTTGAATGTATGAACTGATTTAATTTAAACTCGGCACAGTTGTTCTTTGGACCTAGATAAAGTTTGTTGGGGAAGAAAATTGAACTAAGGGCTGGGGAGAAATCATCCTTTACATGGATAAAAACACTTCTTATAGCATTAATTATTAAACTTTTTTGGGCATTTCTCGATACCTTATACGGCTAAAAATTGGTTTGTGGGTGCAAATTACCATAGTAAAATTTAACAAAAATTATTTAATTATTTTTTCGGGTAAGAGGGGGGGAGGGCCGCAAGGCAGATAACTGGGAACCCCGCAAACAAAGTTTGTCAAGGGCCTCACGTCCGCTAAGAGCGGCCCTGCCTGACCAAATCTTAACTAAACTATGAAAATAAAACCCGCATTAATCATTCCTCGATTTATTTTCACCCGCATTTATTGGTAAGAGTTTTTAGTCCCCAAGAAAGTGAATCCAGGCTTGATGGTTTCTAAGAAAGAAACTAACACCGGTAAGAGGCTTGAGACATCTATAACACAGATGTAACGGGCCTTTTTTTTAATTGCTTGCCAGACGGAGTGTTGGCATAGAAAGGAAATGCCTGCCTTGGATGAACAAGTGTGAAGGATCGACTGATGGTGCTACTGTGCACAAACAGGTATGGGTCAAACTATGGGTGCCCATTGTTATTGGAAAGTCCACAAAACTATAATTCTTAAAAATGTAGAGAAGCTACCTCTGACTTAATATGCTAACTCTAAGGTGTGGATGAAGTCTCGAGGCTTTCAAATACTTTCTATGTGCATAATTCGATGTACTATTATTATTAGCACCGCGTCTTACTACCCGTTCGGGTTATACGCACTTACGCTAATGTGTAATGGTAGGGTGATTGTGAGACGAAATGGAGGACCTACAGTTTAACGTGGAATCCGAACCACGATGGAGGCCTGGCATTCCTCACATTCACAAGTTGTGATTAATACACGTCTTGTCAGAGGTGAAGGAAGGGTTTGGCAATCAGATAAATCTGTGCCGGGACCGAGGATTGAACCCCGGACCCTCAGCACAGACGTCTGACACCTTACCCCTAGACTACCAGGTCACCCATTCGATGTACTAGGCAGGAAAATCCTTCTCTTTGTATAAACTTGTGAGGCTCATTCTCCAGACACATCCTCTTTGAGGGATGTAAAGGTTATTTTCTACCCCCATAACTGCACCATTGTCTTACAGTCTGATCAAGTGTTTCACGCAGGTGTACAGGAAGTAGCTAGTACACAGGGAGGCAGAGAAAGGTGTTTATGTATGTCCAGGACATCCCCGGAAGAGACTAAGAAAACATCGGTAATATTGAAAGTTTACCGACCCGATTTGAACGTTGGGCTCCCATCACTTCAATTCTCAATATTTTCCAACCATAGTTTGTATGGGTAAATTAAGAGCTTGTTTCACTCTTTGATTACAGATATATTAGGTGATTTATAATAGGTCACCAGGCTGTCTCATGATTTAAATTAAGAGGGATATCCAACACACTTACCTAAGCGATACTGGAGTAAAAACTTTTAAGTTAAAACATAAAAAAAATTTTTTTTAAGGACAAGCTTTCACTGCCACAGACAATATCAGGTTGAGAGAGTTGACTAATGCTCTTGCTCTTTACACCAAATAACCTTAAAATTTATAATATTTTACTTCATTTCTTCTTGCATTTTTTTTCTGTCTTCCTCGCCTGACTCCTTTCTTTTTGTTATTTTCAACACTATTCTCACCTGTCTGCTATTCATTCTTTTGTGTTCATAATTTCTATCTAAGTTAAATAATAGAGCTTGGGACCAGGCGTTGCCTCATGGCGTGGTTTTCTGTATTCTACTTGAAAGAACAGTGGAACTGAGACGAGTGAAATCGTTTTAACATATAAAATACATTAACATTGAATAGAAATTATTTCAAAATGAAAAATTTACTCGAGTGGTCCCAACTACACTTGTACATGTGTTCTGTTCTGAGTAATATCTTGTTTATAATGCACAGATTAATAGGCCGGCTCTTGTCTGTAGTTCTATGAAATAACATGACATTGTGACCAACTGAAGAAAGTTAATTTGTTTATTGTTGTGTCCGTCTGCGCTACTTATTAACATACCTTAATCTCGTTCCTCTACCATAACTTGTCGCACGCCTTGGATCATTGTAAATCATCGTGTAAAAAGAGAGGAGGAAAAATGATGCAGACTTGCTTTTAAAATAACATGGTCTTGTAGTTCAGACTAATGTATAAAGTCATACCAACACACATTCCTATGCAAGTTTTTACCTGATCCGAATAATGCACTAGCATTTGTTGGGAACTAGGCTGGATAATTTCCTTGTGGAGCATTTGGCAGGGTTTGATTCTTGACACCAATTCTAGGGGTAGTTTTCGGCACTCGAAATGAAAAACTTTCTACAAATTTTTTTTAGAATCACCTTTATTAAAATGATTATGTCATTACATTTTTTTTTCTTCCATTAAAAGAACATTTTGTGTACCGTGTTGAACGCCTACAGTACTTAGAACACATGACACATTATTTTAAAATGAAAATGTTTGGAAGAAATGCAGGGTTATCAAGCAAATTTTGGGAGGGAGTTTCAACACTTAATTACAAAATTTTACATATTTTTTTTAAACACTCATGTTACAATTAATTTACCATTTTTTCCTATCAAGATTTACAATAACTTGAGGAAGACATCTATAGTAAATATATTAATTAATTAGTAATTGTTCTACCTGCCTACTTGTGGATGTGATAAAATACTGGAATACTCGCAAGTTAAAAAGATCTTACCGAGGTGACGACTATATTTAATTGAGAAAGTAATCATGTTGGCACTTTTATGTTACCGGCCTGTCGTTTTATATAGTTAACTTTAACAACTATCCACAGAAAAAAAAAACCCACTAGTGCCACTTTCGGCAACAAAAAATAAGTTTTTAAACAAAATTGTAATTTACTTATCACATTCAAGTAATTTCTAGCAGATACAGTTCAATAGAGCTCTGACCTTTGTTCTGCCTCATGGACCAATGGATGTCCAACAGGCTCCGCTAAGAATCAAATGAAGGCATCAACAATGGTCAATATAAGTTAAAATTTATGTTCTGTCAACTTGGTTACTTAATAAGTTATTATATATTAATGTTTCTTAAGTCTAGTTAGGAGAAACATGTAAGGTTGGCTGAGTTAACGCAAAAGTCAACGTTTATTAAGGTTTTGTAACAGTAAAACCAGCTTATTGATACTTCAAATTCAAATCTAACTATATGAGATTTTGGAGCGCTCAGAAGTTCTAGAAAAAATTGTGTAGCTAGAGAATTGTTATGAAAATAATCACCTTGTTTTTTATTTTTAATAATTATTAAGTATTAGCTTACAGGTAATCAATCAAACCTTTCAATATGACAAATTAAATGATGGAGTTTGAGTTGTTTATAATATAACTTTACTTATATTTAATTGCAAGTATAAATATTTTAAATTGTTTATTGTGACTCTCATAAGTTTGGTAAATGCAAGTTTGTGTCTTGAATAGTCCATTTAAACAAGGACTCCTTAAGTTATGATGTAGATTACTAATGAGGAGTTTTTAAACTTTATGTTAAGTATTTGAACACACATGATATATTGTACTCTATGCTGACATGCAATGCATATCACACTTGATATTAGAAGACTTAAAGAGACTTATTCTTGAAAGGTTTCGCTTTGCAATAGGTTATGTTAAGAATACTTGCTGTTATATTGTAATTATCTCATTGCTTACTGGTTTTAATTTCTGTAAAACTGCATTGAGTACTAAATATTACAAACTTGGACTCAAATTTGATCTGATTGATCTTTGTACTGATTTCACTAAAATTAACTTCAGGTTACATATCAGATGGTTGCGCCATTTTGTATACACACTTATACCGATAGTGTTCTGGCCATTATTTATTTGATCACATTTGAAATATAACTAACCTTATGTTGTTGCAATATTTGAACATCAGTTACACTGAGCCGGGCGTCTTTAAGAGATGGATCAAAATGTAAGCGTCTCTCATCTCTTAGTTTGATTTGTGCGGTGGATTTTTAATTTAATTTGTTTTTATTGCTTCTACATGTTTTGTTGAATCACTATTGAACTGTGACTACTAATATAACGTTTATAGACTGATAGGAAAACATCGTACACCACGCTAAGAAGGGATATTACAACAAGGATCAAATTGTTAGCGTTTGTTGACTTTAAGTAAGTTTACCTAACTATTACCAAAACTATTACAAGGTATTGATTTTATTTTGTCGTAAATATAAATTAAAATGTATACTTTTTTTTACGTCAAGTACAAGAATTGTACACATACTGTTTTAATATATCTATATATTTTCCTTACTGGCAATTTATTTGTTTTAAACAGTAATAGCTAACATGTAATATTAAGTCCTATGGTTTATTCACATGCTTGTAAAACATAACCTGCCCTCAAGTTTTTTCCACATCTTCAAGACTTATCTCGCCCACTGAGCTACGAGTGTTCTCAAACCAGCTATGGTAGTCTCTCTTTCCGGTTTTAGTCGTAATTAAAAATACACACTTATTATGTTAACATGACAAATAAAAACAGACAACTCAAAAACTTTGTGCAGTGAAGTAATATTTTCAATCCTCTCCCCTTTTTTCGTTAATTGTCGAAGGAAAGTTTCTTCAATGCTCGGTCCCGCTACTGCTGTCGGTTGCGTCGGCCCCCTGCAACAACATGTCACCGTGTGTTTTGATAACTGTATAGTCAGACACAAGACACTCTGCACTACTTTAACTAGAAGGTAAAGGTTGGCATTCACCTGGAAGGAAGGTTGAGACAGTTGTCAGGGGTTTAAGGCTGATCTAGTCCAGTAGTGTTAAACACGTTTCATCCTAAGGGCCACATCGAAAATTAAAAATAATGATACTGGTGAATTTTAAAAATGTTCATATTCCTTAATAAAAGCATTTCAACTTAGTATCATATTACAAAATAAAAGAGTAGGCTCCCTATAAAATTATGCAAAATTCCAAATGTTGTATTCAAGGCCGTAGTCAAGGGGGGTTTTGGGGGTTCAATCCCCCTTCAAAATATAATTAACAAAATATATAATACTTTTCTTATGGTTCGAACAATATCAAAACTAAGCCACAAGTACAAATTAGGGGGCTGTGTTACCATAAAAAGCACTTCAGATAGCTTCTAGAGGTGTTTAGTATTTAGAATGTTTCCTAGCCTCCGGCAGTTAGGATGTTATATTACCATAGAAAGCACTTCAGATAGCTTCTAGAGGTGTTTAATATTTAGAATTTTTTCTATCCTCCAGCAATTAGGGTATGTGCCCACCTAACCCCCCCCCCCCTGAAATTATTGGCTAGCTACGGCCTTGGTTGTATTCCACTGAGTGTTTGGCCTGTTATTAAAATCCACAAATCCTCAAATAACCCTTAATTTGCTTTTGTGTGTGTTTGATGAAGATTAGATCTAATTAATGAGAACTGTGAAAAGTTGATTTAAATGTTTATAAAAAAAAGAGCTAATTTCACCTTTTTTTAAAGTATAATTTTAATTAATATGTTTCACCCACTATGGTGGCTAAACATTCTAAATCGTCACTCTCGTAAAAGACTGGATTGCCGAGGATGGGGAGATCAAGGTTCGAATCTCAGTCAGATGTATTGAGGATGTTTTTCCTGAAAAATAGTTTTCCATTCTTCCACCACACAAATTTGGGTACACTTCCTCAACATTCAACTTTCCTCATGCCTAACACATTAGCGTAATTAGTACATATGTGTAAAACTCAGATGGTGAAACATGGTGCTAAAAAAATTATTATGATTCAAAATGTAATAAGGATATTTGTATAAAACTATGTCAAAACAATTCCCCCCCCCCTTTTTGTTGTAAATCATATTATGAAACTACTAACTACTACTTTTATAGCAGGGGAATAATAATTGTCTGCGATGCGTCTCAAATGTCCACTAGAGGGCACCTTACTATTCACTTTAACTTGACCAACATTTATAAAAACAGTCTAAATATGACCAAACAAATGTGTCTTATCTATACATGTGTTTGTAATACAGTTCTGCTATGAAAAGTGCTACAGAGAGAAAGTTAAATTATGTTAATTCATACATGTGGGACTAACGTTCAGAGAGCATTAATACATTTGAACTATTCAATAAGTTTATTAATTATTCAATAAGTTTATTAATATGTCTTAATATAAGCAATGTGTCTTAAGTTATGACCCACTGTTTTTAAACAACAGGGCTACATGATATATACAGTAAGTAAAACCCTGATAGCTCAAAATTCCAAGTAATCCTAACACATTTGAAAAAATGAAGTTTATTTTAGATAAACGGTGCTGAATATTAACATGTTTTCCTCTAACTAAAATGATGACACTAGTTTAAAAAGATAAGTTAAACCGTGAATGTAAAACTACAGTACATGCTACATGTTAAAAATTGGTTAAATTAATGAAAATATCCTAGAACTAATTCAAATGTAATTTAAAATTTGTGATGATAAATCCTTTGTCTCCTTCTTGATCTGAATTTTCTCTAATCCGAGCAATCTTTGGTCCCAATTAGCTTGGACTAGCGAGGCTCTACTCACTGTATACATGTATTACAAGCAGTTGATGTAAGAACATAACAAATACATGCATCTGTACATGTACAGTCCAGCAAGCAAGTGCAAGACAAACTATGACAATGGAGCACAAACATGTTCAGATAAACACAAACTACAAACAAATATTTTATTAGAAACAAAACTGTGAACTTGAATTCAAATTGATATTTGATAAGTGACTGCCTCTGTTGCTTTTGTGGTCTAGTGTTCAGAGTTTCTGGCTACAGGTCCAGAGGTCCCAGGTTCGATCCCTGATGCTTCCAAATGTTTCCGTGAAGCAATGGGTCTGGAACGGAGTCAACTCGGCCTCGCAAGGACAAATGAGGATCTAATGGAACGTTCTAGAAAACTGAGATTAAGGGCCAGAGGGTTCGTTGTGTTTACCACAGGACACCCTATATTCGCATAAGTCGACAGTATCTTCACCAACAGACAGTGGCCGCTCGATCAGAATAGCTCACTTGCTGGCTGACACTGTGGAGTTCTTTTTATTATGAAAGTATATATTTTATTTTATTTTGGAAGATATTGTTTGGAATTATATGGAGTAGTGAATCGTTATATTATGTTAATTTAAATACCATTTTAAGATACACTTGTACTTTAAATCGTTGGCTAATGAGGACTTAAAAAAGTATTTAATTTTACGATCAGAATATTGGATATATTAGCTACTAACTAGAAAGTTTAATGTCTTATGTTGAATATATGCCAAAAAAATCCCTGACCTACGGCAACACACAACCAAGTAGAAATACATTGTTTATTTATTGTATATTGAGGTAATAATAATTGTCTACACACATTCACAAAAAAAAAACGGTTAGGTTGGGTTAGTGAGACTGGTGATTCATTTATTATGGAGGAACAATTTCATCAGTTTTAAAATTTCCATCAATATTTTGAAGAGTTATGTTCAAGAGAATTATTATTGTTCCAAACATTATGCTTTCTATCTAAACAAAACAATAAAAAGTTATTGCAACATTACTCTGAGTAATAGACAGTTATGTTGGCAGACACAGTGGTTAATTTACATTTAAAGTATTTCAAAATAATAATTTTGGTGATATGTAGCGTTAAAAGAAATAAAAACTCAAAATTGTTGAAAGCGTTTGTGTTTTATTATACATATACTTCATATCAATTCTAGTTTTTTTTTTCTTTTCTTAGCACTGTATCTTATTAACAGGCTAACCGCTAATTCTAGTTTTTATTTTGTTTTGTTAAGGCATCATATTTTAGCAAAGCATAGCTTTTATTCTGACAGATAATTTAGGGATATCACTTTTGGAATGTATTATATACTTCATGTTCTCGGCCCAGCTTGGGCGCAAAATACAGCTTTCAAAATGTTCCTCACATAATGGTTGGTATATCTATAATTATTATTCCTTTCAAGCCTGTTAGAATTGTTAGTTAGTTAGCTAGATATTAACTTTAAGTGTAATTTACAGGAGTCATGTACAGTAGTTTGTGTTTGGTTGATTTGAACAGTTTCAAAACCACTTATTCATTAATTGGGGATATTTATCGTTTTTATTTATTTTCTAGCACCATCCAATCGGGCTATAAGCATATGTAGCCATTAATTACACTGATGGGCTATGGATGAGGAAGGTTGTATTTATAAGAAGTGTGCTTGCAATTGTATGGAGGGAAAATTGAATGCCATTTAGGAAAAACCACCCTTGATACATCCGACCAGGATTCGAACCTCAATCTTCCTGTCAGCGGCAGTCTAATCTATTGTGAGAGTGACGGCTTAGACCATGCGGCCACCGAAGCGGGCTATTTATAATATTATGATCAGTATGGATGGTTGATTTTCTAACATTACCTGAATATGAATACAATTATTCTGGACCTGCTGTGGTCGAGAACACTAAGATGCTAGTCTAGGGACAGGGTGGCTACAAAACATGTTTTATAAAATTCCCTGACTTTTCCAGGTTTTCCAGGCAACATTTTTCAATTTTCCCTGACTACTTTTTTCCAATTTTAATGGTGGATGATGACTCGTTTTATTTATTATTAATCACATATTAAAAAAGTTTGTATCTACTAAACATAAACAGTTCTATCAATTATTTAAAAAATTAAAATGTTATTTTATTTAGGTATTATAAACTTTTGTTTTAGTGTTTAGTTGCGAAATTAATGGGATTTTTAGTACATATTTTTTAATTCCCTGACTTTTCCTTATTTTTAGTTAAATTCCCTGACATTTCCCTGTTTTCCCTGTCTGTAGCCACCATGAGGGTCTTCAGGGGGACTACTGTTGGACTATCGGCTGACTGGGGACTACAAGTGGAGACAAGGTTCACACTACACTAGAACCAGGAGGTCCCGGGTGCTACCAGCCCAGACATCCTATTTCCTGACAAACTACTCCTGTAAACTACAAAATGTTAGTAAAAGTGACGTGTTTCTCCCAACAGGAAGATGTTACCTGGGTTGCCCTTAGCTGCCTTGTTTTTACACTTCTTAGTGATCAGCCGACTCTGTTCGCAGGAGGGGTCGCTGTTCGGCTTTAGGCTGTCGCTGCGAGTCATTTGGCTTTGACTCGAGCATTCGCTCCACGAACCTTTCTCATAGCGACAAGCTGCAGGGAAGAATACAGACACTGGGTCCTTTGCACCTTGACCATACTGAGAAGGAGGGAGGGTGGAGTTTGATGTTGACATTTGGGTCTTGCCCTAATTTTAACAAAACAGCTAGTGCCCAGATCTTTACTTTATCATTCAGTATGAGGGAACAATCCCATTCTCACAGTTTCCTCCAAGAATTGAACCTGACCTTTCAGTTCAGTCAGTGGTGGATCTAACAAATGGGATGGAGTGACACAATACCCCCAGGCCCTGGTGTGCAAGTCCACAAACTTTTGTTGATCATTAAGGGCTAAATGCCCCGTAAACAAAAGGTAAGTGATTGAGGAGTGTAGAATGGATCTTTGTGAATTGAATGATGTCATTTAATACACCATGTATTGTTAGAGTTTTCCTACTCCCTTGTTTTCTCTCCTACTGCTGGATAGCTCCACCCTGTAAAGTTATACACTCACTTGCTTAATGGCATTTAGGAGGTCCTGGTAGACTATTCTAGCATCTTGTAGTCCTCTAAAGAGGTCCTGATAGACTATTCTAGCGTCTTGTAGTCCTGTAAGGAGGTCCTGATAGACTATTCTAGCATCTTGTAGTCCTGTAAGGAGGTCCTGATAGACTATTATAGCGTCTTGTACTCCTGTAAGGAGGTCCTGATAGATTATACTCTAGCATCTTGTAGTCCTGTAAAGAGGTCCTGATAGACTATTAAAGCATCTTGTAGTCCTGTAAGGAGGTCCTGATAGACTATATTCTAGCATCTTGTAGTCCTGTAAAGAGGTCCTGATATACTATTCTAGCGTCTTGTAGTCCTGTAAATAGGTCCTGATAGACTATTCTAGCATCTTGTAGTCCTGTAAAGAGGTCCTGATAGACTATTCTAGCGTCTTGTAGTCTCTGTAAGGAGGTCCTGATAGACTATTCTAGCGTCTTGTAGTCCTGTAAATAGGTCCTGATAGACTATTCTAGCATCTTGTAGTCCTCTAAAGAGGTCTTGATAGACTATTCTAGCGTCTTGTAGTCCTGTAAGGAGGTCCTGATAGACTATTCTAGCGTCTTGTAGTCCTGTAAAGAGGTCCTGATAGGCTATTCTAGCGTCTTGTAGTCCTGTAAGGAGGTCCTGATGAATGCTCTGACCTCCCTGTGTGATGCAGGTAACAAAAGTGCCTGGGGTAAGCTATCAGTGTTGGTCCGCTGACACTGCAGCTTGTGAACCGCCCCTCCCTCCCTTCCCAAAAACCTACTGTTGGGTCTCTTGAGTTGCTCCTTCCACCCTGGTTACCTGCTCTACAGCGCTTGCTATGAAATAGTATAACCCCTTGGCGCAGCTACATTGAAACTGACTTATAGGAACATTTCTACCAAACTTTACAATCGTTTTTAGGAACGTGATGAATAACATGTAACGTGAATATTGTTTTCAGGAACATGATAGGACATGTAACGTGAATATTGTTTTCAGGAATATGATAGAACATGTAACGGGAAGATTGTTTTCAGGAATATGATAGGACGTGTAATGGGAAGATTGTTTTCAGGAACATGATAGGACATGTAACGGGAAGATTGTTTTCAGTAACATGATAGGACATGTAACGGGAAGATTGTTTTCAGGAACATGATAGGACATGTAACGGGAAGATTGTTTTCAGGAACATGATAGGACATGTAACGGGAAGATTGTTTTCAGGAACATGATAGGACATGTAACGGGAAGATTGTTTTCAGGAACATGATAGGACATGTAACGGGAAGATTGTTTTCAGGAACATGATAGGACATGTAACGGGAAGATTGTTTTCAGGAACATGATAGGACATGTAACGGGAAGATTGTTTTCAGGAACATGATAGGACATGTAACGGGAAGATTGTTTTCAGGAACATGATAGGACATGTAACGGGAAGATTGTTTTCAGGAACATGATAGGACATGTAACGGGAAGATTGTTTTCAGGAACATGATAGGACATGTAACGGGAAGATTGTTTTCAGGAACATGATAGGACATGTAACGGGAAGATTGTTTTCAGGAACATGATAGGACATGTAACGGGAAGATTGTTTTCAGGAACATGATAGGACATGTAACGGGAAGATTGTTTTCAGGAACATGATAGGACATGTAACGGGAAGATTGTTTTCAGGAACATGATAGGACATGTAACGGGAAGATTGTTTTCAGGAACATGATAGGACATGTAACGGGAAGATTGTTTTCAGGAACATGATAGGACATGTAACGGGAAGATTGTTTTCAGGAACATGATAGGACATGTAACGGGAAGATTGTTTTCAGGAACATGATAGGACATGTAACGGGAAGATTGTTTTCAGGAACATGATAGGACATGTAACGGGAAGATTGTTTTCAGGAACATGATAGGACATGTAACGGGAAGA